>CAKAOH010025798.1:1309-47752 GCA_916701665.1 Sebastiscus tertius | reverse complement strand
TACTATTATTTACACCTATACTAGGTAGAGAAATCATTTATTTATTTAAATATGGCACATTTACATCACAATCACAACCTGATGTTCATTAGTGTGTGTTATTTGTCTCTGATAAATGAATAAAAGTACAACTTTAATCTGGATGTTGAGTCTGGCCTTGGAGAGCTGCTGATGCTGCTGCTTGCTACGTCACATCCGCCGTTTCCCCTCCGGACCGGAAGTACAGTTAATTTTTATTCACAGGAAGAAAAAAGAAAAACAAACAGCTGTTGTTGAGAAAGAAAACATCAAAGTGAGTTTGATTAACTGTGTGTGTTGTCTTCATGTTCTCTCAGACACTAGTAGAGTAAGAACCGCTCTCTGTACTCTCCTCTCGGTCTGTCTGACTGATGTTTCTACCGACTTTAACAGCGAGAGTTGCCTGCTGCTAGCTCGTTAGCTCACTGTTAGCTCCCATCACTGTCTATCACAGCTAGCAGCATTAGCCACCGCTAAGCTAACTGACCATTTATCTGAGAAACTCTTGGTGACAACTATCTCTGAGATAATCAGACAATCAGTGAGATAATGTGTTTAAATGTTGAATAAGTGAGTAAATGTAGATGGTACATTGTGTGACTTGCTAGCTGCTGGTTTTAACTGCGATTTATCACTGTTTATGTTCAATGTTAGCATGTTGTTTGTTAGGAAAAATGATTATAGTTCATACTAGTATAATACTATATGTTGAATTTACTTATTGATTATGGACACAGCTCATTCTTATTAACTCTCAACCTAAAATAAAACTGCAGGATGCCTTGAAAAATGTGTTAATCCTAGCTAATTTGATTAAATAGTAATTTTTACAAGAATGGTGAATCATCACACTTAGTTTACTTTATTTTTGTCATATATTTTTGACAGGATGCCAGCCCCAAAGAGAGAAAATGATTATAGTTCATACTAATGTAATACTAGTGTATTTTTATTATATTATGTATTCACTTCACCATTCTTAACCTGCAGGATGCCTGGAAAAACATGTTAATCCTAGCTAATTTGATTAAATAGTAATTTTTATGCTTAAGTTGCATCTCTTCCTGGCTTCATCACACTTATTTTACTTTATTTTTGTCATATATTTTTCTTATATTCTGTATTCACTTCACCACTCTCAACTTGGAAGAAAACTGCAGGATGCCTGGAAAAACATGTTAATCCTAGCAAGTAATCTTAGGCTTAAATTGCATCTCTTCCTGGCTTCATCACACTTATTTTACTTTATTTTTTATCATATATTTTTGACAGGTGCCAGCCCCAAAGAGAGAAAATGATTATAGTTCATACTAGTATGATACTAATGTATTTTTATTATATTCTGTATTCACTTCACCACTCTCAACCTAAAAAAAAACTGCAGGTTTGCCTGGAAAAACATGTTAATCCTAGCTAATTTGATTAAATAGTAATTTTAGGCTTAAATTGCATCTCTTACTGGCTTCATCACACTTATGTTACTTTATTTTTGTCACATATATGTTTGACAGGATGCCAGCCCCAAAGAGAGAAAATGATTATAGCTCTTACTAGTATAATACTAGTGTTGAATTTACTTATTGATTATGGACACAGCTCATTTTTATTATATTCTATATTCACTTCACCACTCTCCACCTGGAAGAAAACTGCAGGATGCCTGGAAAAACATGTTAATCCTAGCAAGTAATCTTAGGCTTAAGTTGCATCTCTTCCTGGCTTCATCACACTTATTTTACTTTATTTTTGTCAAATATTTTTGACAGGATGCCAGCCCCAAAGAGAGGATCATCTCCTCATGATTCTCAGCCCAAGATGAGGAAGTTGGATGAGGACGGGGAGGATCTGCCATCCAAAACTGCACCAGCTACCATCAATAGGTCCGTTATAACAGGAAATACACTAGAAAACACAGCAGCCCCTCGGACTAAGAAAAAACTGTGTGCTTCGGCAGAAGGGGGGAATAAACCAGCATCCAAACAGAGTTCTCCTCCAAAGGATTCCAGCAAAACCATCTCTGATCCACCTCTCAAAAAAGCCAAGCTCCTGAAAGCCACAAGTGCCTCCTGCGGAGAAGTTCCCTCACCGAAAGCTAACTCCAAAGCTTCCCTGAAGCGAACAGCCTCCACAGAGTCCGAGGACGATTTGAGTAGTGACAGCAGTAAGACTGACCTCTTCAGAGAGAGGGACGATGGCGACAAGGCCCGCTGTGTCAGACAATATTCAAATCGAGTCAAAGCTAAGCGCAAGGTTGAAGAGTCGACGTCCGACCCCCAGGAGACAAGCCAAGGGTCACCATCTGCACCTGAAGACCCTGTTCAGATGGACCATAATTATGGTAGATTTTCAGATTCAAGTATAGAAGAGGAGAGACAACAATCTGTCACTGAACAAGAGAGGCAAGAAGTGTCAGTTAATGCAACACAAGCAGAGTCAAAGGAAGCTCTAGACTCTGTAAGAGGGAGTGCAAAAGCTAGCATTGAATCTGAGTGTGCAGCTGATGGAAGTAAACACGAGGAATTTAAAAATGTAGAAAAACTCACAGATAATGACGCACTAGCATCATGTAGAGAAATATTAGACTCTGTCACTGCAGGGTCGCCTTGTATCACATCTGGGGCTGAGGGAAATGAAAAGACAGACTATGCCATTAAAAGCCAAAAGGATATAGATACTGAAACAATTGTGACATCAGTGGAAACACTATATTCTTGTACTGGAGAGGCAAATCCAGCCTGTGAAGGTGATAAATGGACAGCTTGTAGAAGTCAGACGGATGTGAGCAGTGAAACTGCAACAGAGGACACCACAGAGTCTGTTTCTGAGGAGGTAAAGCTGGATGTAAAATGTGAAAGTAAGGAAGGAGAGCAGGAAGTGATTGAAGCAGCAAGTGTCTCTGCACACCACAGTGATGTAGAAGATAAAGCATCGTCAAACGAAACAAACTCTGCACCAGAAGAGATCCTGGTAGCAGTAAGTAGTAATCCAGAGAGTCAGACGGAGGAAAATCTAACAACAGAGTCTGCTGGCAATCCAGAGACTCAAACAGACCTCAGTGTGAAAATTCAAGTTACTTTCAAAGAGGAATCTAAATCTGAGGGTCGAGTGAGCCATGAAGTGCCAGATACAATTACCAACTCGTGTGACGGTGTGAACAAACTAGTCAGAAAGTCTGAAGAAAAGCTTGGAGAAAGTGAAAGGAGAGGAGACGACGTCTTGTCGAGTCAGCCTGTTGCCAGTCCTGGGTCTTTTGCTGAGCTACAACTGAGCCAAGCGGTGATCGACAAGACAACTGACAGCTGTACTGAGATACTGACACCAGATTGTGAGTCTGTTCCTGAGCAAAATCGAAGTGAGGCGCTCCCCGATGGTGTCACAGTCTCAGAGGGTCAGATAGACGTGGACATGCAGACTAAAATAACATCAGAGCAGAGGTCTGACTCGGCACCTAAAGAGGATAAACACAAAGCTAAAGACCACACTACAGAAATACCTGAAGTCAAAGGAGATGCAAAGACAAGTAAAGAAAAAGAGATGGATGTGATTGAATGTGCCACTGCAACACCCGAGCAGGAGATCTCTAATCAAGCGGCTACAGTGGAAATACAAAGCCGAAAGAGCCAAGAAGTCAGTGAATGTACCACAGACACATCTACAGGATTTAATAAAGATCATGTGTTAAATTCTAAAATAATGGATAATGAAGATGAGAAGTTTGAACGTACTAGTAGTGTACCTGAGAGACAGACTACAACGGCATCCGAGATTTCTAATCCTGCATCTACAGTGGAGGTACAAAGCCAGGAGAGGCCAGGAGACAGTGAACGCACCACGGACATGTCTGCTAAAGCGCAGAAACACCCTGTTGCAAATTGTCATAGCGACAAAGATGAAGGCAGCGTTGATGCTGAGAATCAAATAGAAGTTACTACTACAACAACATCAGAGGAGATTTCTAATGTTGCACCTACAGTGGAAATACAAAGCCAGGAGGTCAGTGAACCTACCATGGACATATCTGCTGAACTTCATGAGGAAGAAAAAAAGATAAACTGTGAATCTGTGACTGTACCAGAAAAGGAAATGCAGACTACATCGACATCAGATGTTTCAAATTCAGCCGCTTCAGTGGGAGTACGGAAAAGTCAAACAGAAGTGGAACTGCAGACTACAACAGCATCAGAGGAGATGTCTAACACAGCACCTACTGTGGAAATGCAAAAACAGAAAAATCTAAATGAAGTGAATATGGAGATTTCTAACGTTGCACCTACAGTAGAAATACAAAGCAAGGAAGTCAGTGAACCTACCACAAACATATCTACTGAACTTCATGAGGAAGAAAACAAGGTGGTGTTTAAATATGTGTCTGTACCAGAGAGTGAAATGGAAATGCAGACTACATCGACATCAGAGGTTTCAAATGCTACCGCTTCAGTGGAAATACAGAAAAGCCAAACAGAAGTGGACATGCAGACTACAACAGCATTGGAGGAGATGTCTAACACAGCATCTACAGTAAAAACACAGGCCCAGAGGAGCCAAGAAGTCAGTGAACCTACCACAGATGTATCTGCTGAACTTCATGAGGAAGAAAACAAGGTGATCTTTGAACCTGTGGCTCTACCAGAGAGTCAAATCCAAGTGGACATGCAGGCTACAACGACATCAGAGGAGATATCTAACATGGCACCTTCAGTGGAAACACAGGCCCAGAGGAGCCAAGAAGTCATTGAACCGGCAACAGACATAACTAGTGAACCTCATGAGGAAGAAAACAAGGTAAACTTTGAATCTGTGACTGTACCAGAAATGGAAATGCAGACTACGTCGACATCAGAGGTTTCAAATCCAGCTTCAGTGGAAATACAGACAAGCCAAATAAAAGTGGACATGCAGACTACAAAGACATCAGAGGAGATATCTAACACAGCACCTACAGTGGAAACACAAAGTCCATATGAAGTGACTGCAGCGGCATCAGTGGAGATTTCTAACATGGCACCTACAGTAGAAACACAGGCCCAGAGGAGCCAAGACGTCATTGAACCTGCAACATACATATCTGAGAAAGCTCAAGAAGGTCCAATGATTCAGACTCCTGAGAGTGATGGAAATGAAAACAAGGTTATCACAGAATGCGTCAGTGCAACTGGGAATCAAAGAGAAATGGATTTGCAGACACCAGAGGAGACTTCTGATCCAAGAACTACAGTAGAAACACAAATACAGAGAGATCAGGAGGTCAGTGAACTCCCCACAGATGTTGCAATGCTAAAAGATGTTATTGTTGCCAATACTGAGAGTGAAGAAAAGGTTATCGCAGAACATGCGGATGCTACTGAGAGTCAAATAGAAATGGATGCGCAAACAACAGCGACACTAGAGGAGATTTCTAATCCACCACCTGCAGTGGAAATACAAAGCCGGGGGAGCCGGGAGGTCAGTGAACTCAACACAGGTGTTCAGTGTCAGCGTAAAGAAAATGAAGACAAGGTTACTGCTGAATGTGTTGATGTTCCAGAGGGTCACATAAATATGGAAACTACTACAACACCAGAGGATATTTCTAATACAGCAGAGCAGAAAAACAAAGTGATGGCGGACGTCGATGAACCCGCTATGGCCTTATCAAATGAAACTCACAAACCTCTTCCTGTGGCTGAATGTAAGGATAATGCAAACATGCAGACGGAGCCTAGTGCTGAGGATATCCAGGGGGATATGGATGTAATAAGTGGATCAATAGGAAGGGTAGATTCTGCTTTCGAAGAGGAAACAGGGAGGCAAGTGACGAATGAGGTCAAAGAAGAGGCTGCAATCATTTCCTCTGATAAGGCTGTCAGTAATATTGGAGGACACGGAGAGGGAACTGGAAGCAATGAAGTAATAGTTTTTGTTTGTGACCAACCGGATGATATTGCAATTCAGGCATCAGAAGAGAAGATTAAGACGGTTGAGATTCATGAAAACCAGATAGTGTATGAGCCCATTAGTAGCCCGGAGAGTAATGATGGTAGAGAGTTTCCTACAGTGTCAGAGAACCACGATGGCATGTCTTTACTGGACATACAGGACACCCAGCACATGGAAGGAGATTCATCCACTAATGAAGAAAACAGCTGTAACCAACAACTGGAAAACGCCGCGCCACAGATTTGTGTCTCAGACAGCCGAGAAGTTGAAATGGAAGTGCCAGAAAGTTGCGTCCCTGCACAGTCGGAGCAGAGCAACATGAGCGTGGATGTGAAACAAGTCGCGGTGATCAGCTCTAGCGATGACGTCAGCGGGCCAGATGGCCAGTCAGAGGACGCACCAGGAAGTAGTGAAAGGAACGGGTATCCAGACTGCGCTACGGAGTTCCCCGAACAGGTGCAGGAGGACGCTGGACTTCAGGAGGACGCAGACGTCACGGTGACGACAACTACGGCCACCACTGAAGTTGAAATTCCAGATAGCACATCTGAGGAGTTTGTGATCTTGGAGCCGGTCCCAGGGGGTGAAATTCACTTTGATATTGTCACTCAAGCAGCGACCGAGTCGGGTTTGTCAGCCTCGCTTTCAGACCAGGCGAATCCAGACAGTGCTTTGGAAGGCGAAGTGGAAAATGAAAACGGTTCCCAACAAATTGAAGTGCAGCAATGTCAAACAACCGATGAGATCAAAGTGACGAATTCAAGTGAGGTTTTAGATGACGGGATTGGGGCAGAAATCTCAACTGAGGAAGGTGTTGAAGTTATTCAAAATTCTGACCACGTGATGGATGTTAATACCTCAGAGACTGAGATGGCAAACTCTCACGCTCAAGTCACCAATGAAGACTGCAACGCACTGGTGATAGAGAATGCTGAGGCTAATTTGGACCTGCAAGAAGTGCAGATTCTGGGGGATATAGAGATCGGCCGTGAGATCGTAGTAGCAGAGGAAGATAATGATGACGATAGTGATATTACGATAATAGAAAAACCCCAGGAAACACCCGAGGCAGCCCCTCCGAGTCCGAAAAAGTCTGAGAAAACAGTTAAAGAGAAAACTAAAGACGACAGCTTGAAGCAAAACAGCACAGCTGAAAAGGGTGGAGGTGATAAAAAGGGACAGGAGGCAGAAAAACCCAAGAAACAAGAGATGAACACGCAGGCCAGAACCAAAGCCCGTCTGGCAGCTCTGGCTGAGCAAAAGGCTGCAGCGGCTAAGAGAACAGCAAACAGACAGCAGCTGAACCTCTTAGCTTTGTGTCACGAGATCGCGGAGGACATCGCTACGGACAGCATGCTGCTGAAGAGGATAGAAGAAGAAAAACAAGCAGCAGCGGTGGTGGCGGCAGCAGCAGTGGCAGCGGCAGCAGCAGCAGCAGCAGCCAAGAGTGAAGCCAGCAAGAAGGAAAGTCCACCTGTTAACATGCAGGAGGCAGACGCTGTTACTGTCGCGACTCCTGCTGGACCAGAAGGCAGCTCTGCTTCGACGACCCCCTCTGTGGAGACTCCCGCAGCCAAGCCCTCCACAGAGGATTCAGCCATTGCTAAGCCCACTGCAGAGCCTCCAAAGAGGCGTTTCTTCGTCACACAGATCTCAGTGCCGCTGAAAGCCCACGAGAAAAAGAAGCTGACTAGATATCAAAGACTCAGACAGGTTGAGCTGCAGAGAGAGAAAATGTCTTGGGCGCGTGTGAAAAAACTTAAATCTGACCAAGCAAATCAGATGTTTTCAGACATGGACTGGGATGTGTCTCCGTTCTCAGTGAGTCCTGTGACCACGGCTCCTCCACCCGCAGCAAGTCCGGCGAAAACGCCTCTCCCGAGTCCTGCCTCGACCAGCACCACCCAGGCAGAAGCCCCCAAGGTTGACACACCCAAGGCTGAACCCAGTAAGACTGAAAGAGAAACCTCCAAAATTGAACCCACTAAATCTGAACCTGACAAAGAGCAAGAAGCCTCCAAAACTGGGACTCCTAACGCTGGAACACGCAAATCCACGAGGCAAAGTAAGTCTCTAATTCCTAAAGAGACCCCCGCTCCGGGTCCCACCCCAAAAGTGACCAGATCCGCAGCCAAGAGGACCCTCCCAGCAGTACCCCCGCCCATGCCCAATGGACTCAACGCTCCAAAACCGAAGCCTGTTGAGTACAAGCCGTACAGACCGAGGCCCAAGTATTCCTTTGATGACTTTGAGCTAGATGACGACCCAGTACCAGCAGCTCCAACAAAGCCCGGTCCACAGGCGAGGCCCGCACAGGCGAGGCCCTCACAGCCGACACGACCTACTCAGTCAAACCCCGCCGCCGCTCAATCTAAACCCACAGTTCAGTCACGACCCACAGTTTCATCACATCCCGCCAACCAGGCTAAACTCAAAGCTCAGACCACACCTGCTAGACAGATCTCAGGTCAGTCAAAGCCCACTGTAGCAGCTACGGCTCAGTCGAAACCTGCTGCTTCCACCGCACCACAGTTAAAGACCTCCATTGCAACAACACGGCAGCCACAGGCTGCAGCTTCTTCAAAACATGTTCCACCAGTTAAAGCTCAATTAAAGTCTCCTGTATTGACGACGCCTCAGTCAAAAGCTGCTTCAGCTCCGGGTCAGTCCAAGTCTGCTGCTGCTGCTGCTGCTGCTGCTTCACCCCAGTTAAAGCCTGCTGTTAGTGGAAGTTCAGCTCAGCTCCAGCAGTCAACAGCGCCTCAGGCTGCTGGTTCATCCTCATCTGAGACGAAGCCTGCCACTCCTCAGGCCGATTCACTGCCTCAGAAAACCCCAAATCCACCGTCATCAGAAGATGGCAAATGCAAGGTAACTCAAAACAAAATTCTGCCATAATGTGTGTCACTTTTGAATAAATATGTTACTCATCCGCTGTCTCTTTCTTACGTAGGATACAGCTCATCCCACCTCTTCCCTTCCCTCTGAAGACAACTCAAAAGTGTCTGACGACACACTGAAGTGTGAAGAAAAGCCTGCAGGTGTGCTTTTATTTGCTGTTGGCATGATTCATTTAAATAGGGCTGCAACTAACGATTATTATCATCTCATTGATTAGTTGTTTGGTCTATAAAAAGGCAGAAAATGGAGAAAAATGTCGATCAAAGCCCAAGATTACATCCTCAAATGTCTTGTTTTGTCCACAACTGAAAGATATTCAATTAATCATTGCAGCTCTATATTTAAATGTCTGTCGTCACATTACTAAATACAGGACTGATTCTGTCTTCAGGATATCTTTTAGTGAGCAATTAGTCTTATTTGTACCCTTAAGTATTTGATATTATTTGTAAAGCTGTCACAGGATTATGAAATCTTGGTGAAAAACATCCTACTATTATGATATTAGTTATCAAGAAGACTGTTGAATTGATATTGCGTCACAGTTGTGTGAACAAAGAGCTGAAAGAGTTTATGTTCTTGATTTACTACTGGTGTTTAAGGATATTTTCTTTTCTTACAGTTGCTGACGTTGATCCTCCTCCTCCGGAGCACAAGACAGAACCAGTCGACACAACCAAGAAGACGTCAGACGGACCTCAAGAGTAAGAAGCTTCTCTCAAGTAATTTGACATGTTTTTCCTCGTAGCAGCAGGAATCTGAAGTAATGTGATGTGTGTTTGTATCACAGCAGAGCAGCGGAGCCGCAGGATGGCAGGACTCCTCTCTCTGATGCTTGTCTGCAGAAAGAAGTCAAGAAACTAAAGGAAGCCGACAAAGATGGCACCCAAACCATTATTGTGAGCATCTGTCTCTATTATACAGTGTGTAGCAAGTAAACAGGTAGAGGCCTTGTGGGCTATTCCACATCACCGAGGAAGGTCTTGTATATATTAGCAGGATATATTTAGATGTGATGTGTTTTCTTTTTCTCATAGGACGCAGGACAGAAGCATTTTGGAGCCGTGGCCTGCAGCGTGTGTGGGATGCTCTACTCTGCTGCCAACCCTGAAGATGAATCTCAACATTTACTCTTCCACAACCAGTTCATCAGCGCTGTCAAATACGTGGTGAGAGGAAGTTTCCTTAAATTAGATTACACATCTTATTTGTCCTGCTTACTGTCTAACAACATTAACTCGTCAGGGCGATACACAGATGCATCCATGCACAGTGTTTATTCTAGAAATACACTGAGTTAGAGGGTAATCTGAACCAATTTCAGGGAACAACCGTACGTACTGTATGTGGCATATACTGCAGGTATTAGTGTGAGTGAGATGCCTCCTCAATATTGTCTATGGAGCACATTTTCTTACACATTAGTTCTGACTCTCAACACCATTAAAGTCAACAGAACTTCGTGTGATCGCATCCAGAGTGTATAAAATGTTACTCTCTCTGACTTTTATGATGATAAAAAGAGCCACTCGGTATTCTGATAGCCGATTATCTTAATGTTCAATACACTTTACGGTCTGTCAGTCAATTTCTGTCGTTTTATTTCAGCGATACTTTATTAATCCCCAGGGGAAATGAAGAACATGAATGCCTCATGAGGTCAATAAAGATTGTTTCTCCTAAAATTCACTCTTTTTTTTCTTATTTTTTCAGGGATGGAAAAAAGAGAGGATACTGGCAGAGTATCCTGACGGCAAGATCATTCTTGTTCTGCCAGATGACCCCAAATATGCTCTGAAGAAGGTACAGTATATTAACAGGGACTAACCTTAACAGTGCTGGGCATCACTGGTGAGGTCAGCCCTGCTAAAGCAATTCAAATGTATTTAGTTTTGGAATTGGAAATAGAAATGAAAGCGGTAAAATAGGTACAAGGCTGTTGTTTTTTCTTCCTAATATGCTTCCTTTAGAGCCTCTTTCATTTCAAACACCAGCATATTGTTTCTTAACCACACAGTAACTGTTTGTTTGTCAGGTGGAGGAGATCAGGGAGATGGTGGACAACGACCTCGGCTTCCAGCAGGTGGAGACCAAGTGTCCCTCTCAGACCAAGACCTTCCTCTTCATCTCCAATGATAAGAAAGTGGGAGGATGCCTTATAGCAGAGCACATACAAGAGGTAAGAGCCTGCAAGGTAATGTGTCATCAGCACAGGTTTGATGTATGTGTATTATGTAAAAACAAATGTACTGTAAGAATGACAGACTCCATAAAGTATACTGAGCCTTGTGAATGCTCGCAGGGATACCGGGTGATCGAGGAGCCAGAACCGGAGGGCTCAGAGGGAGAGAAGGTGATGTTTGAACGTCAGAGAGCCTGGTGCTGCTCCACGACGGCGGAGCCGGCCATCTGCGGCATCAGCCGCATCTGGGTGGTCAACATGATGAGACGCCAGGGCATCGCTTCGCGCATGCTCGAGTGCCTCAGGTCAGTGCTTCTTCAAAACCACAGAGATTTGATGTTGTTGATGATGAGGGCTGTCATGATATCAGATGGTCATTACACAATCACCATGTTCAAAAGAATTCACCATAATGGTATTAATGTGATGTCCATAGAAAATTTGGGAAAAAATAACGCTACCAGTCAACTTCATCTTTAACTTTGTTTATTGTGTGTTTTAGCTCTTTTTTGACAAATGAATTAAGGCCATTACACACCAGTGGCAGGGTTTTTTTGTGCTATTAATGTCAGTATAATGTCAGTATATTTTGTCAGTATTTATTTTTTTTCATGAGTACTTTCACACAGAACGCAAATATTACACAGCGAAAAAGCGACTTTTCTGAGCTTTCACAGTGTGAATAAAGGCATCAACCAATCACGTTGTGCTGAACCAGACCCATATTTATGAAACAACAACACGGAGACTTCATAGTCTGAACCAGGACGGCAAACTTTATTACTCCTTTCAACCTTGACAAAGGCAACGCAGACCAGATCTACTCCTTTCGTTCTTACTTTTCACAATAAAAGCCCTAGATATATAAAATTTGCATGCGAGTATTTCGCATTGTCGTGTTGTTTATTCGTCACTCCCCCGGTGTGTAAAGGGCTTTACACTCAAATGACGAGTGTAGGGAGGTGGAGAGAGAGTCTGTAACAATAACTGTACAAAGGTTTGATTAAAGAGACGCTGTATTATTTACATGATATCAATATTTCATTATTTAGGTATAACAGTTATCATCAATACCGGTATTTAGCGACACCCCTTATTTGATGTTATATCACCTCAAAACAAATTGACGTTTTATTTTTGTTTTTTTTCTTGCGCAGGAACAACTTCATATACGGTTCGTACCTGAGCAAAGACGAGATCGCTTTCTCTGACCCCACACCTGATGGAAAACTCTTCGCTACGCATTATTTTGGCACATCCCAGTTTTTGGTTTATAACTTTGTGAGTGGAACTCGTTCGGCCCCGCCCAACACTGACGCAGTATGACAGTCTCCAGGAACGGTAACGATGGATTTAACTGAGACGCCCGCTGGCCAACGGGAGGCGCCATCACTGAACGGTGTCTGATGCAGAATCTGTATTTGCAACAATTTAAAAAAATAAACTGTAAATTACTTCTTGAAGAGGACACACATTGGTTTAAATCTCAGGATGAAAACAACAAGGTGTTGTTAAAAAATTTTATTAATTCGCCCTTTAATCCCTCCCCGAATTGTATTTTGGAAGAAAAATAATATTTTCTTTATACATTTTTAAGTAAACAATTGGTTTTGTTAGACGTATAGAGTTTACATGCATGACCTGACAGCAATAGGAAACATTTCATTGACTTTGTTTTAATTCCTGAGAAGCATAAGGTCACATTGAATAAAGTGGTGAATCAGGGAGCTTTCACAAGTCAAAGACAGTTTGGCTAGTCTGAATCAGAGTGGAAAAAGTCTGGTTCAGTTTCACAGTGCACAAATTAAGCGGACCACATAAAAGAAAATAATTTGCTGAGGGCCGTGTACAAAGGAGCGAATTTATCTTTTTTGAGCTGCCTCTTTTATGCAGGGAATCACGGATATTGCTGTCAAAGTTTTTTAACTTTGACTCGGCACGGATCTACTGTACGCACAAATTCCTTCTCCAGTTTATCTCGAATTACTTTATAAACATCAGTATTTGTATGGACTTCATTTAACATATTCTGTATGGTCTCTTTGGCCCAGATGTCAAGCAAGTATCTGACTTCTGCAGAAGTCTAGGTCAGTCCTTTCCCCACTCATGTTAACCTGTCGTTTACCTGTGTCCATCTCAACAAATGGCTACACACTCAGCCTGCATTTTGGTTCGCAAGCGCTCTCGGACTGTTTCCAAGCGTTGTTTTGGTCTGCACCAGAGTACGATTACTGGGTCCACAACCGCCCAAAACGAACCGCATCAGAATTTGATTAAAACGGACTAAATCTTGGCTTGTGAAAGCGCCCTTAGAGTTTTGTCCTCATTCTGTTTTGACATTTTTACTTACATGACGTAGTAAACTATGTGTACATTGAGGGATTTTTCATGTTCATCTCCTAACAGTTGAAAGTGATGCTGCCGTCGTCTCGAGTTGTGCTCTAAGCATCAGCGATAATGCTTAAAGGGCGGTTAAAGTTGTCGTTTTTTTCCACATCAATCCCCCCTTAATTTGACTGTCATGTTTTATTCTAACATTTCAAACTGATCATCCAAACCAGGGGACTTTAATCAGAGAGACTCATTTCAACAATCTGGTTGAAGAGATGTGGGTGAGAAATGTAGCTTGGGCATTACTTGTGTGCTCTTCTTAGATCACCTTGCCTGAAACGTTTCCGAGCTGAGCCATATACTGGACACCATTTTGCAGGGCATTGTAGCCTAAACTGTATGAGTGATGTCTTATAATTTCACCGAGGCTGTCTATTGCTTTGTTTGTGCCTGAATGAATAATGTGTGACTTAAGATTTTTTTGTTTTTCTTAGCCATAAATTATGGCTTTTTTATTGAGTTAGTGTAGAGTATCATCCTTCTATTCCTTAGTAACAACAAATTAAAATGTATATCAAATTATCATGTAGAGTTATGCATATTATAACATGTATAATGGATGAGCAAGGCCTTAAGGCTCCGGTGTTAAATGGTATTCAAGCGATGGTCATCCAGGTTCAGCAAACAGGATTATTTGCTCAAGTGATCAACAACACAAGTGGCTGAGATGAACCTCTCTCAACACAGATTTACAGTATCATTGTAATCCATCCCTTATTTTCTTCTTCCTTCTTGTTAAAGCGGTTGATTTAGAAAGATGTGTCGTGTAAGAAAATTAAATTTGATTTATACGAAGCTGTTATGTAAATATTTATTTAAATAATAAACGATTTAAAACATTTTTGCTTGCTTTTTCTTCTTGGAAGAAACAACAGGTGAGTTATCTCTGTGCTTTTTACATACATTTACTACTGACCCCTTAACTCCTATGGTTGTATTGGTCACTAATGCCATCTAGTGGACATTGCTGTTGTAAACATTAGTGTGTCAGTGACATTTCAAAGATTTTACCATGCATTATTTTGATGTAAAAACATTCATTATCTCCAGAATGTATGTTTGTGTGAATTGTCTGGCTGTCATGTTGTCTCTTTGTATATGCAGACGTAAACACTCCCTTCTTGGTGCATTCCTCGACGCTCCTGTCACAACACGGGCCAGCTCGATGGCAACTTCTGAGAAACAAAACAACCCAAGAACAACACGGATACTTCCTCAGGCAGAGAGTTGAGAAAACAGCTCCCGCTGATCAGCAGGAGAAAACAGCCGAGCTGAGCTTCCTAAGGTATCTTTAACAACAACGGTCACCTTGGCATGTTGACTTTCACTGACACTAAGATCATCTCAAGAATCTATGTTTAAACCAAACCAGAATCCACTGAGATTTAACTGCATTTAGTCTGGAAAAAAGATCACAACAAAGTAAAAGAGAAAACCCCAAACATTTGTAAATACACACTTTAATTCTCACAAATCAATTTAAAGAGACAAAATTGTCACAGCTGCCACATTGAAACCGTCCTAATTATAAAGGTCAGGTTATCGTAAATATGTATTACGCTATGATTACTTAGTGAAAATCTGTAATGTCTTATTTACACTTTAGACATCCAATATACAAAAGCATCAAACTGACATCTTCTACAATTCACACACAACCTGTGTCGTACCCAGCTGCTTTTTTTTAGCATGATTTTGACCTGAACTTCATCCCTTCATACCTGAGCTGCGACCACAAACTGACACTGGTCATTCAGTGCAGTGGGGATTGGCCTTGTTGCCTGACATCTGCTGCGGGGACTTGATCTGTTTTAAGAGTTTTAAAACAAGATTACAGTAATGCTCTGGGTACTTGATCTGTTGACAGGCAACCTATAAGAGGAAAAGAGCTGCTCTGGGAGTGTGTGGCAAATACACTTGTTAGGAAACAACATCCACTACTTTTACATTAAAGGAACAGTGTGTAACATTTCAGCGGATCTATAAGCAGAAATGCAGTATTAATATTAGTGTATAATCACCTGAAACTAAGAATCGTTGTGTTTTCGTTAGCTTAGAATGAGCCCTTCATATCTACATATTCATATATTCACGGAGTCCGTCATGTTTCTACAGTAGCCCAGAATGGACAAACTAAACACTGGCTCTAGCAAGAGCCTTCCATGTTTTTATGTCACCTGAAAGCCACACTAGTTCTTCGAAACACTTGTGAAACTGTGGTAACGTGAGCCACACCAGAGCAGTGGCGAAGTGCGGCCTGCGGTGAGCTGTCATGCAATGTCTGTGAAAAGCTGCGGCGGCCGCTCCCGAGCTCGGCAAGCTGCCACCATTTGGTTCTTCGGCCGAAATAAAAGTTGGGATAAGTTTAACTTTTAGGAGCAAAGTGCGGCCAGAGAATACCCGCGGCCAATCAGTAAACAGATCCTGTGACTCCTGTAACATGTTGACCTATATTACAAAGAATTTCTTACCACCTGAAACACATGAATACGTCTTCCAGCCACAGAAAAATGTAGTTATTGAGGCGAGCCGCGCTTCGCCACTTCCTTGTGTGAACTCGGCATTATGGTAAAGATGGCCTCTGAGCGAGGCGAACAGCGTTACCACGATTTTGCACTAAGCAGCTCACGTTACCGCAGTCTTGGAAAGGGAGGAGTGAGCAGAGGGGTACTCAGTTGGTTGCAATCTGCAACCACACCACTAGATGCCGCAAAAATCCTACACACTGTCCCTTTAAACAAGGAGCATAAACTGACAAGTTGATGACAAGCTCTTAACATACATGGTAAAATATGAAGGTTGATCCATTGGCTTGTAACACATTCTGCAGTTGGCTTAAATGAGTTTACATATGATCGTGTGTTATGCCAAGGCTATGGCAACATCAAAATGTAGGCACCAAAGACATATTATGTATAGCCCAACAATGTTCACTTATTCAGACAAAAAAAAGTCCTTGTGATTGTGTGTTTAAAAAGCTAAAATGTCCTCATAGGATGGGACAATTCTGACCACAAAAATTGTAAAGTATGTCCAACATATCAGGCTCCTGCATCCTTCTGGCCATAATACCTTGACCTTTCCCAGGCTGCACAACTACGACCTCACCATCAGGTGCAGGCTCTACCAGCGGGTGCACTTTGTTATCCTTCATCTTAAAGTCAGTAACGCCAGCGCCGGGCAACTTTCCATTCCTCTCTGCCCACGTCTTGGTGTCCTCTGCATCGTCTTTTGTGTCTGTGATACTGTCACTATTTGCAACTGTGTTGATCTCGTCCTGACATGGTTCTGAGTCGCTCGCATGGGGCAAAGAAAAGTAGGTGCACATCCTTGAAAATGACGCCTTCTTGTCTTCTACTTCAGACTTTGAGCTGAAAAGGGAATACGGGGCGTCCTCCTCTGTATCCTCACACATGCTTCCGCCTTGAGGAGAGTTTGATAAGTTTTTGTTTATTCCGACCGGGTCTGAAGCGGACTTTCTGATCAGCGCGTTTTCTCGAAGGAGCCATTGTTCATCACCAACAGGGACACTGTCTTCAGGCCCAACTTGTGCATTAAAAGCAGCGCATCGTGTCGTGTCCATAGTATTAGTGGAGTTGAAGTAGGACAATTCAGACATTGCTTTGGTTATGTGGAAAGGAGAGAAAATGCTTGTATTTTCTTTCTTTTTCTCTTTTGGCGCAGATGGCGGCCTTTCACTTGCTTCCTCAGCATCTTTCTTGCCATAAAGTCTTTCAATTGTTCTTCTTACGAGTCCTTTAGTGATGGATTTCCGTGCCGAGTCATCTTCGCCGCTAGACAGCTCACCTGAAGTCTGAGACTGATACCCGCCACTAGCTGAGGTCTCCGCTCTTAACTCGGTCCGCTCTGATGCGTTCGGGCTTGGGAAGCGTCTATGCTGGATTTCTGTGGCACTCTTTGCCAGGAACATTTCCCTGATGGATCGGACCCTGTTGCCTTCAGGCTCTGTGGTTATAACGCCACTGGAGTCGTAGCTGAAAGATAATGACGACTGAGGAGCCGATCGGGTGCAGGAAGCCGACTCAGATGTGGGCGATTCGGAGGGTGAACCCTCAACATCCGACTCAAGTGGGGTACTTCTTTGTGAGGAACGTCTGATGGCAGAACTTCCTGTTGTCTTCTGGGCATCAGCAACTTGTTTTTCCAGAAGAATTACTCTCTCTGCGACAGATTGGGATATTATTTTTTCAGATTGATGCTTTTGTTTTTCCACAGCCTTTTCACATTTTGTATCTTTAGACTGTGTCACCAACGCAGGAGCTTCCTGATATTCTGTCTCTTCTACATATCTTTCCATATTGGCATGTTCATCCTCTGAGCTGGACTCTTTTTCATCGTAGCTTGAGTTGTTGATCTGTTCATCTTCAACCTTTGGTTGCTCTACCTCTACATGTTCATCACAGCTGCTGTGGTCATTCCCACTATCCTCATCTGCACTAAATCCATAACTCTTTGTTAAACTTCTATTGTCTTTCTTGGTATATGATTCCTGGTTTTCTATCAAATTGCTTAGACCCTCTTCTTCATGGCGGTCCTCATTTTCTGAGCTCACTATGTCCTCCTCCTCTGTCTCTTTTATCAAAGACAAACCTTTTTTAATGTGATGCCTGTGATCCAGAAGATGAACATGGTGTTCTTCCTCCTCTTCCTCATTGCCAGACGAAGTTTCCTCAATGATAACCTTTAGTTTCTTACATCCAGCCTCAGACTGCTCATCCTCTGAAGACGAATCATCAACGTCTGATGTGCTTTCGTCAACACTCGTCCCCGTACAGCTTGCTTCACATTCAACCTCTGGTTCATTTTCCTCTGACAGAAACTTGTGTTGACTATCTGGGCTGGATAATCTTTCCTTCCCTCTTACATTCACTTCTACATAGTAATCGGAGCTTGGTTTCTTCACTTCTTCCTCCTCAGAGTGGCTTTCAGGGTTGGACAGGTCCTCACTTTCCCTGTTCTCCTGTTGTATCTCAACTTCTAGTTCCTCTTCTGAACTATGTTGCTGACCTGCTTCTGATACACTTTGCTTACAGCTCTCGTTCTGCTCTAAATCTTTAGTGCCACTTGACTTGTTCTGCCCTTCCTCGTCTGAACCTGACTCGTCATCATGGGTAAGCTCATTGTCCTCACTGTGCAGCTGATTACCTTCTAAGTCTTGCTCCTCTGCCTCGGAGGTACAACTGTCTTGTTCAAGACTTTTCTTGCTGCTAACTACTCCGTTCATTTTAGCCTCTTCTTGGTTTGATTTCTCTTCAATGTGGCCTTGCTGCCCGTTATCTTTTTCAAACATCACTGTGCTATAAAGCTGCCTTTCTTCGGGTTTATCAATAGGTTCAGCTGGTGGACATTTGGCCACACCATTCTGCCCATTTAAGCTGTCCTTGTCTTTAGTGTCTTTAGTTATACTTGGTTGTTTTGGCTGGTTGATATCTGTGAATCTTTTAATGATGGAGCTCACATCAACTTTCTCATCTTGAGTAACATCCCTTACTTTAGCGGCATCTTTTGCAAAGAAATTGGATTTCTTGGCATCATTTGGTTCCACTTTTTCGATCTTTTCTTCATTGTCACTGTCACTTTTGACACCTGCTGAAAGAGAGGTCAATTCGTCCTTGAGCTGCTCAGGAATGTCAAGATTATCCAAAATCTCATCAATGACTTTCTCGTCAATGCCACAGTCGTTTTCAGGACTGGCCTCGGCTTCCTGCTCTGAATGTTTTGGCGTCGAGCTGCGACTTTTACATTTGTCGCCAAGATCCTGAAAGCCCTTCCAACTCTGCAGGAGCTGCATCGAAGCCGACTGCTGTAAATTGGCCAAACTAATTTTTAGCTCGTGGGAGTCCTCCATGCTGGCGATTTCCGTGAGAGAATCGATCATTTTTAAAGCCTCGGCACAGCTGACGTTGTTTGCGTTCAGCTCATCCATATTTTGGTTAGTTAGGCCTTCCTTTAGGGTCATGACGGACAAGAACGCAAGGAGAGCTTTAGATGATGAGCCAAACGTAGACGCCACATGAGAGGAGAAGTCAGGCAGGCTGTTGGACTTTTCCAGACATGATGGGCGTTTGTTCTGTGTGATTTGTCTAATTGACTTTATTGAGTAGCAAATCTTCTCAAGCACAGGTTTCATGTTTGGCTGATTTGCGATGTTTAATGGCTGTGGTATTATTTGTGTTATGGATTTCTCTTGATCTGGCACCTTATTGTCATCACTCTGATCAGCTTCCAATGGCATGAGAGCTCTAGAAATGAGTGTTTTGTCCAGTTCAGCTGATTGTATTGACTGTGGTGTTTGGCGATGCTTTCTTTGGGATGATGTTTTCCTTTGTGTCTTATTTGTTGGCTCTAATGCATCCTCTGAAGAGAGATTTCTTGAGCGCATCCTTCCACTTGACTTGTGTCTGACAGGCGGTGACACCATGTCCAGAGACTGAGAATATGGAGACCGTCTCTTTTGTGATTTAGATCTATAAAGCTTTCTCTCAGTGTCGGGGCTAGCATACGGTGTTCCATGTCTTTGTTTTCCAATATTTGGTGACGTAGTTTTATCTGGAGGGTGGTTATGTAATGATGATAATTTTGGAGAGTTATGAGGAAGTTCGGAAGAGAGTTTCTTGGATGGACTGCTCATAAGTTTTACATTTTTCACCAAGAGTTTAGGTGACTCTTTTTGAGTTAAAATTGGTGTTTTTGTCTCTTTAAATTTAAGATCGCGTGGTGTTGGAGCCTCACTTGATAAAATACTGCCTGGTGACATTCTCTCTTCAGATGCTGAACTAGTAGGAGACGCAGAAGTACAACATGATGGACTACTTTTCATATTTAACATGCTGTAATTCTCTTCTGGTGGGGTTTCACTCGACCGATATGTCCCTGTTGAACAGATGCCGTTTGACAGCACATTATCACCCGCTATGTTGATGGATGTAGATGATGTGCTTGTCTCTGAAGTGGCATCACTACATGAAGTATATTTATCCAGACAAGCCTTTCTGAGAAACATATTCTTGTCAAGAGATGTATTACTGACCAACGGGGCCCTTTTAATGGATGGCGTTCTTGGTAATGGCGCTTCCCTCTGCGTGGAAGGAATGTCACTTTGAATTGATGTTGTCAATTCCGCTGTGTGGTCGGTAGGTGATGCGGCCTTGTCAGATGTAGGACTGATGGATAATGGATGATGATCTGACGTTTGACTGCTTACTGATGAGAGCCTGTATAATGGGCTGCTGGCCACTGAGGGTGCATCCATCATGTAATGTTCAGTGATTGATGGCTCTGTATTTTCATCAGGTGGTGGTGGCGACGGTAGTGGTAGCTCCATGGAAAGCGTAATGGAAGGTGTTGCATTTTGAAATGAGATTTTGATTGGACTTGATTTGTTTTCACTGTCTGATGGCATTTCTGTTGGGGTCCCATTAGTTGGTGGAATTATTTCAGAACAAAGAGGCTTTACTTCGTCTGTATTAATCTGAGCTAAACTATTGGAGTTTTCTGTGTTTGTAGTGGTTGTTTGACTTTTGGCAATTTGCTGTTTGACTGTGGTTTTCTCCATTGGTGGACCTGATGATTTGTTTTCAAAGGACTTGATTCTTTGTTTGACAGAAGCTCCTCGCTCAAGCAGTAGGTCAGTTTTGGGAGCTGTGTCCTCCTTCACCTCATCGGCCACAATCGTCACGCCCTTATTATTTTCAGACTCCCCAAACCTGCCGTTTTCTGTTTGTCCAAGTGCTTCTAATTGTCTATTTTCCTCATCTGAGTAGGCTGTGGGGTTAAGATGGACTTTCTCCAGCCAGTTTTCCACATATTCATTAGTAACGGAGCTGGAGGAGTTAACAGGAGGCAGTGACATGCTTTCACTGACATCATAGGACTTGTCCTTTTTCTCTCGATGCATTGATGTCTGCCGTGTCAGTATTCCCCGTGGTTGGCTTACTTCATTGGGAGCAACATTCAGGCTGCTTTTTTCACTAGAAACTGTCTCACTCGTAGTTTCTTTCAATGCTGATGGCATGTTTGGGTCTTTGAGAATACATTCCTCATCTGACTGTTGTGAGCTCTTTGTTGTAACGTCCCTATCTCCATTTTGTGTCCGTCCATTTTTTAGCTTCATCATGCTTTTTGCTGATTTTGATTTACTCCCATAAATTCTCTTAATGAAGCCAGCACTGGAGAAGGTTTTCACTTTCTTATTTTTCTCGGTTGCTCCTGCAGAATTCTTTCGTCTTTTCCCCGGTGACGTAAGCTGCCGAACACGTTTGTTGATCACTTTTGGTTTTGAGGACACCCTCTTATCTTTATTGACCTCTCGTTGTTGGGGCTTGTCTTTGCCTTTCGTGGGCTTTGGGAATCGTTGTTGCTGCTGTGAAGGTGAGGTTGAATCAGATGTTACAGACCTGCTCTCAGCTCTCCAGACGCTAACTGACTCCGAAGCAGTCGATGGTCTCCAGAGCTGGGGTTCAAACTCATTACTGGAGGAGAGCTGTCCAGTTTCTGAAGTAGCCGGCCTGCAAAAAGGAATCCCAGAAAGGTTTGCAAAGAAATTATCCTGGCAGGTCTGCTGTTCATATACGTGTAAGACGGTTTCAGTGACCTCCTCTCCGCTGGATTCAATCTGTTGGACTTCAGTCATCTCTGCTGATTTGAACGTGGATACATTGCTTATATTATTGCCATCCACAGAGCCAAGTCTTCTAGGTTTGGGCACCGGTTTACTGCTGCTCTGTTTGACCATGCAGTACTGCTCCGTCACAGCTCCATTTTCTGTCTGCTCTTTGTAGGAGTAAGAGCCAACCATTCCTTCCTGAATCCCCTCTGCCGTCACTGATTTTATGCTCTCCACAGACGTTTGCTTTTTTCTGATTTGCTTGTGCCCTGGTGTAGGAGGTCTTCTAGGGGACACCACGTCCGTCTGTATTTTGACATCACACTCCTCATGACTATTCTCACTGAAAGCTCCGTTGCTCAGCGATGGTGGATCCTCGTCATTGTTATCCCGAGTTTTGTCCTTGTTGATGGAGTTGATGGAAGCAACAGCACTTTGTGAATCCAGTGAGTCTGATTTTAGCGAGTTGATTTCAGGTTCTGGTAAATGGGTCACATTAAGCTGATTGGCTACACTTGAGCGTGCCAGAGTGGTCGTCCAATGGATTGTTTCCTCTTCTTTAATTGTAAGCCTCACCCTCATCTCCACTGTCATGCTACCATCTTGGTTCACCCGAAAGGACTTCTCAATGTCGTCCTCTGCGGGCAGGAAGCTGTCCTGCCCTTCAGCTCCAAAGCCAAGGCAGGTTTCAGGTGTTTCTGGCACCGACTCCAGCATACGACCTGACTCCAGCTCGATAGAGTGACTGGGTAGGTCGCATGAGCTTTCTGCAATGGAGTTGTGGATCCGATTCACGATGTATCTCTCCGATGAGGGGGAGAAATTTCTTGGCTTTGAAGTGTATGATAGTGACTTCTTTTTACCTTTTCAGTCAGTCAAAAGAGCCAAATGTTCAAAGATTTCAGGCGAGGATTGAAGAGGATAGGCAGGCAGTTTGAAGAGGAAACCCAAGAAGCATGAAAGGAGAAGAAAGAGAAAAAAAGTTAGAAAGATAGTACAACTATTCACAGCTCATGAAGAACAATAGCCGACAGCCATGGAGCCAGTGTATGTAGGTCATCCATGGTATTACGCATAATATCATCGGCCTCAGCACTTTCAGAATCTTCATCCCATGAGAGCAGGTGGATTAATTCAGACGCACTCTATGTGTCCATCAATGTCAATAAATGTTCTCATAAACTAAATAAATACCAAAATGATTACATAGAGATACAGCCAAAACATTCTTATATAAACTTACGTCTTAGTCTTCTGTGACCCGTTTGTTTGGTAGGCAGTTTTGTTGGAGCTGGTGATTTCTGTGCGTTGTAGTTTGCATGCTTGAATGGCTCCATGCCTACAGCCACTACAGTCCCAGAACACAATATCAAGCCTGGAAGACCGTCCACCTGCAGTAGACAGAAAAACATGTCACTCAAATGGCATTTGATTATGTTAGCATATAGATTAGCCCGTGTAGAAAGTTATTAACCTGGAATCTACATATGTTATCGAATGATATAACTGCAAATTGCATGCATGTATATGTATGATTATTTGTAAGGCTGTCAAAGATAACCGATAATAACGCGTTAACAAAAATTAGTTTTAATGGCACTAATTTCTTTAATACATTAACGTAACTTGCAATTTTTAGTTTGTAGCGGGCTCAGTTTTAAAGCTAGAGTGAAGATACTGGCACCATATGAAACTAGAAAACCTAAGGAATCCATTGGTACCAAACTAGCTTGTTGCGAAGGAGGCTAAATAACGCTCCAAACTTGCATTAAATCTTGGCGAGGAAAAACTGTCATGGCCATTTTCAAAGAGGTCCCTTGACCTCTGACCTCAATATATGTGAATGAAAATGGGTTCTATGGGTACCCACGAGTCTCACCTTTACAGACATGTCCACTTTATGATAATCACATACAGTTTGGGGCAAGTCACAGTCAAGTCAGCACACTGACACACTGACAGCTGTTGTTGCCTGTTGGGCTGCAGTTTGCCATGTTATTATTTGAGCATATTTGTTATGCTAAATGCAGTACATGTGAGGGTTTCTGGACAATATTTGTTATTGTTTTGTGTTGTTAATTGATTTCCAATAATATATATATATATATACATACATTTGCATAGAGCAAGTATTTGCCCACTCCCATGATGATAAGAGTATTAAATATTCAAATTTCCCTTTAAGGTACATTTAATTTGCAATTAATCACACTTAATCATGGATAATCATACGATTAATCACAATTAAATATTTTAATCGATGACAGCCCTAAATATTTGTTAAAATGGCACCTTGCAATACTAGCTAGCTCTGAATTCACAGTAGGTCCTTGACCTAAGGCCTTACAGTGCAGTATCCCAGAATGCCTTTCTCCGTATTAGGATGAGGTTCTAAAGAAGATTAACACTTTCTCTCCTCATGTGACGGTTATTTAGAGGCCAGGTTCAAGCCAGTCCTCTATGGGGTGATAGTGATGATACCAAAACCTAAAACTTATATATTTGCAATGTATTTAAACAGATTTTAGGGGAATGTAGATTTTTTTACACAACTTTGTACAACAGGCTTTCAGTTTTCTTTGATTTCTTTGCATTAGAAGGGAAAGTTTAGCGAATATATTATGGTGTTTTTAGTAAGTTGTCAGTCTATAGTGCTTGTAAAATCCCATTTTCTTCTTAGAAATGTATTGGACACTCACACGTCTGCCATCAGCTGTGTGTAATTTCACCACATAGAACTGGATCTGCTCTGAAATATATTCCAGGACGGACTCAAAAGTTGTTGTAGTCCTCTTGTGAAGCACCACAGAGTGTTTTACAGTGGGGTCGCCATTGCGAAAAACCAGTAGCCTCTTTGGTGTGCGCACAAGCCCCGGCACCTGCTTGTGGATATTCTTTCCAGGGAAAAACCTGGCCTTCTGCACGGTCCGCCGCCGGGAACTAGGAGGCCTGGCGTTGTACCAGGGCGGCAGCTTCTTCCTGGCCAGTGCCAGATTGATCGGTTTCACTTTATGACTGTCAGAGCAGATGTAGGATTTTCCATCCTCCAGTTCGTCCAAAGTGTAGACCGCATGAACCCCCCGGGGAGTGGTGATGTTCCTCACCCCAAACGGGAGGGGAACCTTTTTTGAGAGGCTGTCCAAGAGAGCATCAAACGTTTTGAAGGTGCGGTTGTTGATGACCATGCGTAGGCCATTGAACTGAGGATCTCCACTTTTGTAGAAGCAGACCCTCTTCGATAGGATCGGATCGTTGATGCTTGGGTGGCGTGGGGTGCCAACTGTGTGCCCACTCCCCAACGACTGGTCGGGGAGGACCCTCCGAAACCCCGGCTCATTCATCATCGCTGATTGGCTAGAAGGGGAGCAAACGTAAAGAATTAGATCTATCTATCTTTTCCACTTTACACTTCCCAGTTGAGGTTCTGTATGGTAGACATAATGATTGTTAGAAAGTGTTTCATCATCGTCTTTCATCATCCTGATGAGCTCACCTGTGCTGCTTAGAGACAACTAGGCACAGGTGAGCTCAATCTGAACACAATCAGGGCTCCTATAACTAGGAGGGGAGGAGGAAAAACATTTCTCTGTTTGCCCTGCTACCAGCCAGACCTGTTCCCGTTTCATCCAGTGCATCTAAAATACACCACTTGATGATATTAAAGGCGACGTTCATCTAAAATAAAGTCCTTTTTTGGTGGAATTTCATGGCTCTCTGTCCCTGATTGTGGTTACCTCATCCGATACTTGAGTGTCCCTCGCCAACTCAGTGACCTCAACAATGATGTTTCTGATTCTTTAGTAGAAAAGAATCAATGGTGAGAAGCCCCAAAAGGTTGCTCAAGTTGCTTATACACATACAACTTTACACATTTTTACAGTAAACACAGATATTGTTTTGTCCACTTTTATTATTATATAAAGAAAAAGGTATTAAATAGCCTAATTGTTGGTCATTGATGCAGTAACACATAATCATGCAAAGAATTGTTTGGCAAGTTTATGATTAAATGTCAAAAGAGACATTTGCGTGTCTACTTCTGCAAATTGGGTTAACACACAAACATAAATAAACAGGTGAATGAGGTCTTGCAAACATATGTTGTTTACTTCGTAGAACCATCAGGTAAATGACCTGACTTCTGGGAAACCTATCATGTGACGGGCATCTTCAATTATTTAATTACCTGGCTTTCAACAACACAATAGAGCACTTAACAAGTGATACAGGAATGTTTGGCAGATTATTCTCTTTTACTAGTATTTATTTTGTCATTATAATTATTGAATAAGAGAATAATTTTATACCACATTTTTGTATTTTAATACAGTAAATGTATATAAAATAATTCAAAAATGTATATGATCATGTAAACCAAAATTATGTTGTATCACATAACTAGCACAAATGAGTCACATCAATCAAAACTTAATATATACTAATATATATAATATTGAATTGCTAAATTATTGTACATTTGACATGAAAAATGAAGTGATAAATTGCAGATATTTATTTATTATTTAGTATTAGTGGTTAGTGTAGTTAGTAGCATTGGCAGTATTAGTTTTATTTGTTAATAGACCAATATTTTTTCATATTATGGGAAGAAATATTTGTAGTAATTGTTGGTAACAAAATCAAAACAAAAGATTTGGTTAAAAATGTATGGTCATGAAATTTCTACTGCTGTAACATAAACATACAGATTATAACCGGAGGCAGTAAACAAGAAAATAAATACACACAAAAAAAATCACAGGATTTCAAAGTAAACTCACCTACGTCGTCGGCATCATAAAATTCCCAACCGTTTTGAAAGGATCCATGAAATGTTATTCCGTGCTCTACATGATGACTGCTGTTGAACTAACTGCACAGCAACAGTTTATTTCTGGAGACACCATCCTGGTTAATTTGCTTAATCTGTGCACAGAGTTAATCTCCTGGTGCAAGTGCACTGCTGGGAAATCCTCTTCGGAAAGGTGTCACACCTGATGTACCTAGAGCTGTCAGAGCAGGGCGAAGAGGTGGAACAAGGACCTGAGATCTATTCATCATATACTTTATATGTTATATAGGCCGCAAACACATTCGTGTAGAAGTTTTCTGCTGAAAATATATTGTCAACGGGGTCTTTTTTGCTAAACCATAACCATTTTAAAAACAAAAAATCCCCCAAATTTGATTTTACAATGAGATACAACTAACACAAATATGACATCCACCAGTTGCGTTACAGTTCACAGTTCAACAAACCATATTTTAATGTGTTTGTACTTGTTTTGCTCTTGAGACTTAAATTAGAGTACAGTATTGCACCTGTGTTTTCTCCACCGGTGGCAGCAGATGGTAAATTGGCGTCCTGTTGTAATATTCGTGCAGGGTTGTAATCTCATTGAGGACCTCTTTAGATAATAAGGATTAAGGAGCTTTTCATCTGCCCCTGGACCCTTAGAGAAGAGCACCTGTCTTCAATGAAAGGAGTAAACATTCACCTTCTTAATAATAAATCAGATTCTAAATTATTAAAGGTCTTATTGATAAAATTTTTATGTAGACGAATATTTAAAAAAAATATCCACAGAGCCTTTAGAAAGGTGCCGATAAAAATATGGCTTTTCCTAAAATGAATTGTTGTGAATTAATTATTTAAAATTTTTTCCAAAATTAATGTTTTGTTTATCTCCGTGGAAGATATCTGACGTTCGGTTCCCACTTTTATCAAGGCTTGTGAGCCAATAATATAACAACGTTTGTATCTCTGTGTCGTCAGCGTGGAAAAAACGGATAAATGACTGAGACTGACGGTTTGGTGCCTGGCAATGACTTGTTGTGAAGTAAATGCAATGGAACCGGGAAGGGAGAATGCAACATCTAGTGGCTGAATGTTATCAATAGCACCTTTAAGTTATATAGAGATTATATTTGTCTTTGTGATCTGAACAGACACAGGGCATGTTAGTATAAAATGAAAATAAAAATGTAAAAATAACATTCCTTTAATAGCAAACACACATGGAGACGTACAAAAATACACAAAGTAGTGATCGTTCTAGAAATACAATTAAGTTTAGCAGGGTAGTGGAGTCCAGTAGATTAGGTTGAACCGTATTACTTGGCATTAGCCGGTCATGTTTAACCATATCATGAGTTGTGTAATGGTTACCAAAACTGTCCTGAATCGAGTCTATTTCTGTCGCGAAAGGGATTAGTCGACTATGGATGACTTCATTCCACAGTAAACCTGGGGCTGAAGTTGAGGAATCAAAGGAATATACAAACGTTATCGGGTTTCAGCTCGGTATAAAAAGGATAAAGTGATGACACCGTTTAGTTTTACTGCTGTAAAAATATCCCAGGTGTGTATGAAAGAGACGATATGTGCTGTAGGAAAGAATTCCTGCTGAGCCGGAGCAGACGGAGATTCAGGAATGCCACAGTGCCTAGCCCATGACCTGTTCCCAAAACAACAACCAGCACAAAAATGTGAAAAATCCTTTAAAGGAAGCTGGTGGGGGGGGAGGGACAATGGAGGAAGCCCTCAGAGTAAACAGGTAGGCCCGAAGCCTGCATGCCCCTCATTCCAGCCCTCCGCTCCAGAGATAAGAGACAAATGTTGAAACCAAGCGGGGTAAAAACGGCTGGTCACACTGATACAGCAGCGCGGATCCTGCCAAACATACTCCAATCAGTCTGAAAATAGGCCTGAAGCTCTGCACTCTTAGCAGCATGGCAGGTAATAGCAACAAATGTCTGAAGCTCCATTTGTCACATAACCCTCCACGTCACAGAGTTATAACGAACCAGCTGGTGATATGAATACTGTTATTTTCCCTTCACATGATTACACGTGAAATCACACGCCGCCATGACAGAGATATCTGTCTCTGCGTTCCGGGTGTATTGTCACCCCTGCCATGCTCTATTTTTAAGCCCTTGCGCCTATACTGCAACTAATTGGCGCCAAGTTAGATTCAAACCTATGCTGTTAATGGGAAAAAATGTGTGATATGTTTTGGCCCTCGTCCCCCTTTCTATATTTGGCCCAGCGTCCTCCATGCAGCTGCTCCTCCAGATCTGTCTGCTTGTGTTCCCATCAAACACCTCTCTTCAGTCGTCATATATTGCCTCAATTCGAGAGGCGAAGAGTGCAGAAATACATTGGTGGTTACATAGAAAATAACAGCAGTTTGCTGTGATGTTGTGCCACGTTCAGCCTCTGTATTGTCATTTGAAATATAAAATGCCCAGCTTGTTTCGTAGCCATTGTAAGAACTGGTTAAAATTCCAAGCATTGCAGCTGTCAGGAATTCAATTATAAGTGATACAGCTGCACCAACAGCAGTTTTAAACATTCATATTTAATTAAAAGCCAGGCAGCTAGCTGATCCTGCAAATATTTTAAACTTAACTTGCACCTAAAATCTCTATTCTTCCAGAATTTTTTACACAATAACGTTGATAAATTCCTTTTTTCCTTTGAGGGCAGTTAAATGTGAACTAAACTTGGCAAACATTGCGCCAAAAATATGCTTACTATTCAAAATTCCATTCAAGTTACATGATGTTATATGTCTTTTTTTCCCTCCCCTCTCAACTTCCAGTGGAATTCCCAGATTTTGAATGAATCCCTGCCAAACAGCACTCACACTGTAAGGTCACGCCACCGCCCGTCCCCTCCCCTCCAAAACCCCTCGCACAGCAGTCAAGAGGTCCCCACCCCGTCCATTTTGAGCGCTCCGTATCAGCTGTGCCAAGCTTTTAATCTGCCTGGTGACATCCCAGTGTTTCCTGCATGGGACAGAGGGAAAGATAAGCACGCTTCTCTGTGCGGTAAATCACTCCGCACTCCCACTCGTTCACTGATATGACCATTATTCAATTAGGCTGCACTCAAACCGACCACAATTCATGGTAATTACAATCAAACGCTTGGCGGTTGTTTTCACATCATTTAAATTTTCTTAATCTCTTTCTTCTTTTAACAGCATCTACTTTAATTGTTCAATGGAAAACATGAAAAAAATGTCTGTTATTGCCAGTGAAGGAAAGTATTTGAGCACATTTTGAAGTAATGTACTTATTTGGGGTACTTTATACTTTATAAAGTAAAATAAAAAGCCTAATTACTCTGCAATCTAAGAAATGTCAACACAGAGAGACTGATACAAATACAAATACATTTATTAACTCTGATTATGTAGCCATATCTTTCTTTACACAACATTTATAATCTGTCAAGTTGTGTTTTTTTAAGCAGCATTAGCCAAATACACCTCATTTTAATAACTAATCTATAACATTAGCTAGTAAAATGAGGGATAACCCCATAGATAACCAACATAGCATCCAGCTATACTGGCCTACCGTTAGCTACCAAGAGCTAATGTTATCTGGCGTTGCCGTTAGCATAACCTTTAGCCAATTTAGCCAATTCTTGAAAAAAATAAGCTTTTATTGTCTTTATTGTTTTTACATTACTATACTTACTATATTCTGCTTGGTGACCCACAGTACAACAACAATTTCTGATAACTTTTAACATTATTTAGAAGGTTAACACTAGCATTGATTGGCTAGCTAACGGTTAGCCTTAACTGACAGGCAACAACTCAAGAAACTGAGAGGGTATATTTCCATACAAATCTATATTTATGGGCTATATCTCGTAGTTTTTAAACAGCAGTAGCTGAATACAGTTCATTTTAATAACTTAATGTTACAAGTTGGCTTGTAAAATGAGGGATAACCCGCATAGCATCCAGCTACTGCTTTACCAGTATGGCTAAGGTTAGCTAACATCAGCATTAACATAGCCAGTTATTACATAACTACATTCTTGAAAAAATGTTAATCTTTTATTAATTTTGTACTCGTGAAGCCATTTCTAAATTAGGCAATGCTTACTACGCCGCGTGGTGATCCACATTAGAGAGTACATTTTAACTGAAGCATTTGTTATTTGTCATTAATTGAGCTAACAGTTAGCCATAGCTAACATGTCTGAGCACAATTCGACTCATACGCGGCGGAGCTTTTAAATATTTACTTTTATACAGTATTTTCATTTAATACCTCCACATTTCAGACTGAAATGTACTGTACTTTTTGTTCCATTACATTTAATTCACAATTACTACACACGACTGACAACATACATGAAAAACCCCAAACATTTCATCACTTTATAAAACATGATGCAGTTTTATAGATAGTTGCCTAACAGTGGTCTATGCATCAGTCATAATAATCAATAAATATAATATAACACAATGAATATGGGGCTATTATTTGCATAAATTTACTTTTGATACATACATTTTGCTGCTACTTTTACTTAAGCCACATCTTATGTGTATAGTAGGGTAATGCAATATATTTAGATTGTGGTAAATAAACTGGCCATTGATAAATACATAAGTCCTACATTTTTATTTTTATTTATTTTTCTTTTAACCCTTATATTACCAGAATAGTCTCTGTGTATCTCTTGGTAGAGAGAGTCTTAATTGGCAATAAAAAAACACACACACACACAATAAAAACACAGTACATTTTGATCATCATAAAGGCTACAGGAGTGAGACTGAAAAAATGATTACACGAAGAAAACACAGACAAAACACAATGGCAGATTAAAAAATGATGTCTTCGGAACGTCTGCAGATTGTGAGGATACAGTATGTCAACAGCAAAGCCTCTCAACAGCAATATAAATACTGATATGCACAGAATGTGGTCTATTATTTTCCAGAGGGCAGCGGCAGGCAGGGTCCTCCTCACCAAAGGGTTCCATACCACATGGCTGTTAGCTTTGGAGGGCCCGGGCGGAGGGCCAGTCCGCTGACGGGACAACCTGGCTACGCGCGACCCAGATAGCAGCCCCGGGTGAGGAGTGATTTATCCGTCTGTGCTCGCATCAGACAACCTTCCTCTGATTAAGGGTCAGTCACTGAGCGACAGAGCTGAGTGGAGTGGACAGGGGCGAGACAGGCGGCCTCCCTGTGTGAGACACTGGCATCCTGACCGCCACACAAATGGACTTTCCAGACGCTTGCAAACAGCACATGCACTGTACTGTGAACACACATATTCACATTTTACCAGTGGGCATTTACCCAGGAATGTGCACATAGTCATTATTTCTCCTCTTTTTTACTCATATACACTGGCTGACTAATACACACACACACACACACACACACTCACACTCCAGAGCCAAGATAAAGACTTATTGAACTGGCCTTGACATTGGCTCAACCAGACAACAAAAGGATGTGGTGAATCTGAGTCGCCCACTGTTTGACTCGTCTCTGTGTGATGTTAGAGACCAGTGTTCCTGCTGTTCAGGGGTCACAAACCGGTTACCACCTCCATCAATTTAGTGTCTATTGTGTGCACATATTGTAAGGGAATTCTGCAGGGATGAAAAGTACCCATGTCCTAGTTGTTTTTAAGTAAATTATCTGTTTAAAATGAATTACTGTACTCAAGTACTACTGATTAACCTACAGTTGTGGCCAAATCAGGAAGATATTCTGCTTAAGTTTAGTTAGGACTGGGAAATATATCAATATTATATCGATATCGTGATATGAGACTAGATATCGTCTTAGATTTTGGATATCGTAAAGCGTAAATGTTGTCTTTTCCTGGTTTTAAAGGCTGCATTATAGTAAAGCGATTTTCTAAACTTACCAATCTGTTCGAGCTCTTCTATTATTTGCCTTTACCCATTTATTCATTATATCCACATTGCTAATGATTATTTATCAAAAATCTCATTGAGTAAATATTTAGTAAAACCACCAGAATATTATTGCAATATTGATATTGCGTTATTGGGTAAAAAATATCACAATATTTAATTTTTTCCATATCACCCAGCCCTAGTTTGATCCTCCTTTGGTTGGTAGGATGCTTTCTACATAACGCTCCTAGTCTTTAATTATTTTGATTCCTGTTTTCGATGCATCTGCCACCTCACATATTTAAATATCTCACATTTTCAGTCGTATAACACTATATCTGAATTATACAATGAGCCACAACCCCAGCTGTTAGTTCACTTGCATTTGTAATATTCATGCGTTAACTTCCCCTGCACCCTGTGAGATCCTGTGTTGGTTTCTTTTTCTTTAGTTTCCTTTGTTGTAGTTATTGTTGCTGTCTTCCCATGTGCTGTATAAGCCACAAGGGCCCTTTCGGTGATGACTTCTACTTAACTATTACTTAAATCATGTACAGTACTTTTGCTTGAGCAAGAAATTCTCTTTCCAAAATTCTGTTGTACTCAGTGTGTGTGATACTTGCATGAAGCTTTATCTTTTACTGAAGGCTGCTTTCTCCTCTGTCTGACACCCCTTCAAATTGTTCGTTATTTCTTATTGAAGAATTTGCTTAATCCAAGAACACAATCATTTGCATGTTAAATATCTGAGCTAATATGGATTTTTTAAATTATAAATCATCACCAATATTGGGTCTGGGAGACAGAGAGGGAGATTTTCATACAACAAATGGCACAGAAATAGTTTCACAGCCGTTAAGGGAAATGGTACAGATCATCAATACAGATATAAAAATTAACAATACGCAGTAAAACAATGGATCCATTGATTTTAGGGCCGCAACCTCCCTCTGATTTTTACAACATTCAAGAAGACAAAACCTGGAAACATGCTTCATGATGTCAGATGTGACAAAATCATACAATATTCAGATCCACATTCCTATCAACTGTTCCCTTTGTATGACTAAATAAAGAATTGTGACATATTTTATATGGTTAGATTAGAAAAGCCAATCAAAGCAGACTTTTAACAGCACACAATGTTGCCTACCATCCTCTCTGTAGATCGAGTTGTGATTGCCTTCAGATAATAATCTGATACAGCCGAAGCATACATACATACCCGCCCAGATACACACACATACATCTCTGAATATATATATATATATATATATATATATTAATAAAGTAGCAACTGGAGAGGACATCTGCTAGAATAAACAAAGAAAAGCATTACAATCTGTGATGGGATAATAACTCATTTGATTTAATCGGCAAATAATTATTGATTATTGCACATATGAGCCTCACAAGTGCTACAGCGTTTTCACTGCATAATAATATAATGTTTTACATGTAATGTACAATTATTATTATTATTATTATTATTATTATTTTATTTATTATTATTTTATGAGTAAGTTGTTCTACAACCACGTTTATAATGCAAAAGACAGACAAAATAGTCCCTAACAAAACAAGACAATATTACAACAGTCATGTATTATGGACTTTGCACTTTAAATATAACCATATATGTCATACACTTATGATTTATTATGTAGTTAGCCTGATCATTTTGTAAGGCTGTTTTAAACAATGCATATGTATATACCCTGATGTTTGTCCTTGTTTATCATGCAAGTTGTATAAATATTAATCCTATAAATATTTCCAATAATTTAATTGACATTAAATGTATTATTATGAGAGAATCTTAACATTTTGTACAACCTTTAAATGTGTTGCTGTCTACTGAAACATTCCTCATCTGGCTGCTTAATGACAGGCTACGTTATTTCACATTATGACATTTTATGATGCACATGAAAGTGTTTCATGTCCACCTTTATCTTGATGGGCTCACCTGTGCTGTTCAGAGTCAACTAGGCACAGGTGAGCCCAATCAGAACACATTCAGGGCTCCTATAAGTAGGAGGAAAAGAAGCTTTCTCTGTTTGCCCTGCTACTAGACCTGATCCTTCCTGACCTGGAGTGTGTCTTCTAAACTACAACACTTGTTGAGGTTAAAGGGGAAACTAGTCTCAAATAAACTTCTTTTTGGTGGAATTTCCTGGCTCTTTCTTCCTAATTCCAGTTACCTCACGTCCAATACTCAAATGTCCATGGAGTCTCCAGCCCTTGCCACTTTGGTCACCTCTAACACATTATGTAATTTTGACATAGTTGTTATGTGTTTACAGCGTATCATAACAAAACCATTTCGGTGACATGTTACGCCACAGGTAATAATGACAGCAGAGCTGGAGCTTGAAATACCCCGCTGTGCGTGACCACAGCAGGACTTCTGTCAGGGATTACTGGACCACGTCACCTCACCTGGATCTGTATGGGACTCACAGCAGGCTTACGTGCTCTCCTCTTCTCTCACTCTCTTACATTTTCACTCTGGATCCTTGTTTTGAAAATGCAATAAAAACCTGTTATATATATTTAACTATAACAACTCAATTTAATTTATAAGCCGGGATTTTATTGAGAAAAGGTTGTTTAAGGTGCACGACTCCCATGAGAGGCCAATATTTTGAATTCCAGAAAAGGGACATAATATTACCCAATCAATGTTTATGTAATAATTAGTCAAAATGCAAGAAAGATATCCCTTTAAATGGTCTGTAAATATAATCAAACTTTTTTTAATTGATAAATCAGATTTTTTACAATTTTTTTAATCAATAAATCAACATGTAAGAAATCGTAGATTAACTTCTGCTATTACACACTTAAAAACAATTCTATATTTTATTTATCATCAGGGCCCAATTTTTACACCTGTGAAAGGTGAATCAATTTAATGATATAATGTTTTATTTATGTGTAAATAGATAAACAGAATGTAAAGTGTGTACAGATATATATCAACCTAATTAGAGAAATATTTTTATTGTATTTCTAAATGTTATGACATTAATTGTTACTTACTTTTGGTAAAAGGTTTAATTTCACAGTGAGCTTCATGTAGTCCTGTGCACAGCTGACCCCTGGTGGCAACAACTGACAGTACAATTAATACAGCATGTGGAAAACCCATCCACTACAGCAACTTTCAAATTAGAAAAAAACATTAAATCACTTTCAGAAGTGAATATTTTCTGTGAGTATATGACTGTGTTACAGGTTGTACAGACCCAACAGGATAAACCGGGCCCACACAGAGGAGACAGGACCTGCAGAGGGAGGAACACACTGTCAGCTTTTGGGGAACTGGAAGTGGACTGTTTGCTGTTTCAGTGGAAATGTGTTTGATATTTGTTTGAAGCTCATAATCCAACAACATGAGCACAAAATACACTTCCTGTGTAAGAGACAGCTCTCAGACTGATTGTGTTATTGAAAAAGAAAACTACCAAACAGTGTCTAGACATTTGTCCTGGGCTGTATAGGTTCACTCAATTTAAACATAAATCTAAAAATATGTGATACTGTAACTTGGTTTCTTCACATTTTTTGACAACATTTGTAGGTCCAAAAAACAGAAATTAGTGAGTTTTGAAATTTGTCATGTAAATTTAAGATGGTAGACTTTTGGTTTTTATATTCTAAAGGAGGAAAATTGCAGTATAGTAAATAAATATCAATAGATTAGTCATACAAATCTCCCATGATCCCTTATCAAACAATATGGAACCCTGACCCAACGTGTGTACAATTAAAGGTCCCATATTGTAAAAAAGTGAGGTTTTCATGTCTTTTCTATTATAAAGCAGGTTTAAGTGCTTTATAAATACTGTTAAACTATCAAAACGCTCAACATACAGAGAAATACACACAGGACGTAATCAGAAATTGCACATTTGAAACAAGCCGTTAGGATTTCTGTCCATTTGTGATGTCACAAATATACAATATTTAGACCATTGCACGGTTTTAAACATAAACATTCTAAATGTGTCCCATTTTCTTTTCTTTTGCAGTGTATGTAAATAACATCAGCTGACAGGAAGTAAACGTGAACCCAAACTGTTGCCTAGCAACGCAATTCCGTTGCAATTCCATTGAAATGCACTAAAACGGAGCGTTTCAGACAGAGTGTAAATACAGGTATATTCAGGCTGACAGTATGAGGAAAATAATGTGTTTTTTGAACATTAAAGCAGGTAAACATGTTCTAGTACAAACACAAAATACAAGTATGAACCTGAAAATGAGCACGATATGGGACCTTTAAACATTAAAAACAGAGTTCAATTTAAATCTAAATAAGAGCAGTTTACACAAATGTGGTGACATGTCAATGTCTACTATGATAAACACAAAGCAAATATATTGTTTTTTATTGAATGTATAAGAAGAGAAGAAGAAAACATGTCAGCTGCTCACACACATGCACACAGAGACTCATTCACACACTAATACAATGAGACAACAAAGGGTAGTTGACCTGGGTCATGGCACTCTGCCCTCTCCCCCCTTTATTTAGACTATATTTTTATGTATTTTTATTTTTTAGGAAGTCCTATACCGGTGATTCCCAAAATGGTGCGGGTGGTGTGAATTTCACAGAGCATATGGTTTCCTCTCAGATAAAGGATGTTCCCAGCCAATCTTTCATGGATGGAGCAAACAGGAGTCATCGGAACGAGGAAGTGGAGACAGGTGCTCTGTGGAAGATTCAAAGATCCACGGAAAGAAAAAAACATGAACAGACAATGGTCCACATTTATCTTGTGAACTGCACCTCAGCTGAGCCTCTGAGTATTTTTACTGCCATTAAATTCATTCAGTTTCTATAGGCCACCTCCATTATTTCAGACCACCATTTAATTCAACCATTTATTAGTTGCTTTTAGCTAACTATTTCAACAGTTTATACATTAGCTATTTCACCACCCAATAGCTATATATTTCAACCATTTAAAGGAGTATTTTATCCTTTAGCTAGCTAGTTCAACTGTGTACATTTAGGTTTTAGCTAACTAGCTATTTCAACTTTTTAGCTATTATTTTAGCTATTTCACCATTCATGAGTTGGGCTATCTATTTCAACCATTTCTCCGTTAGCTAAATATTTCAGCAGTTTATCCATTAGCTACTTTTAGCGAGGCCTATTTCAGTAGTTTTATCAATAGGCCATTTTTCAACAGTCTATTTTTAGCTATTTCAACTGTTTCTGTTACTTTTAGGAATCTATTTTAAACATTTATCCATTAGCTAAGTGTTTCAACAGTTTACAAGTTGGCTAACGTTACTTTTAGCTAGTTCAACTGTTCATCCGTTAGCCTACTTTTAGCTAATTATGTTAACTGTTTCTGTTACTTTTAGCTATTTCAACTGCTCATCTTTTCACCTACTTTTAGCTTCAACTGTTTCTATTATTTTTTTTAGCAATTTCAACCGTTCAGCCTTCTTTTAGCTAACTATTTCAACTGTTTCTATTACTTTTAGTTATTTCAACTCCTCATCCGTTAGCCTACTTTTAGCTAACTAGTTCAACTGTTTCTATTACTTTTAGCTATTTCAACTGTTTCTATTACTTTTAGCTCTTTCAACTGTTTCTATTACTTTTAGCTATTTCAACTGTTCATCCGTTAGCCTACTTTAGCTAGCTGTTTCAACTGTTTCTATTACGTTTAGCTATTTCAACTGTTCATCCGTTAGCCGACTTTTAGCTAACTTCAACTGTTTCTATTACTTTTAGCTATTTCAACTGTTCATCCGTTAGCCTACTTTTAGCTATTTCAACTGTTTCTATTACTTGTAGCTATTTCAACTGTTCATCCGTTAGCTTACTTTTAGCTAACTAGTTCAACTGTTTCTATTAAGTTTAGCTTTTTCAACTGTTCATCCGTAAGCCTACTTTTAGCTAACTATTTCAACTGTTTCTACTACGTTTAGCTATTTCAACTGTTCATCAACCTATACTTTTAGCTAATATGTAAACTGTTTATATTACTTTTAGCTATTTCACCTTCTCCATTAATACGAGTTCCTCTTTTCAGCCATTACTTTTAGCTATTTCTTTCAATATAATCTTTATTTCTAGCTTAACTAACTTCTCTGCTCACGTAATAACTAGTTCTCTCAGTTGTGTTCAGGTGTTACAGCTGGTTTAGTGGTAATATTTTTGTATTTTGTAATTCTTTTTTTTTTTTTTATCACATTAGTTGAGCTGTTCCAGGATGTTTCCATGAACACACTGAAATAAATTAACCATAAATAGGATGTAGCCTACGTCTTTCCTTTTCCTTCAAATTTGACAAATTGCTGTCAGCCTACTGTCCCTTTTCCCTTTGTAATGGCTTTAAACTTAAGTTAGTCATTAATGATGTTTGGTTAGTCACAGTGGACAATGTTCTTTGGTACTAAACAACATTGCTCACTTTCCTTATTTTTCCTCAGAAGGGAGGTCCGCAGCCAACATGGAATCCTGAGGACACCGGCCTTAAAGAGAGCAAAGTGTGGCTGTACTCTGCCAACACCTTTCTGCCTCCCAAAGAAAAACACAGTGGAGAGGAAACTGACTGCTGATGTAGTCATCTTATACTCTATACTCACTACCCGCCTGGACACGAGCTAAAAATTGTCCTGAATGCCACGAGGGGATTCAAACAAAAGAACGGAGCGCTCTGAGCTGATCAGGAGAGGCCTGGAGTTGATTCAGCTCCCTGAGTCAATTCCTGACTGTGAAACAAATGTGCCAGCCAGCTTGAAAAATGTTCTCTGGCACCAGGACACCATTTTATAATCAGTCAGCTTCTCTTTGTCGTATTGTATACTGTATGGCAATCGTTTAGCATATCGGCATGTCATTTTACTCTTTTATTTACCATGAAATCCTTTTTTTGTTAAATGAAATCCTGTATTAAACATTAATTCCTACTTATCACCTTTAAATTTCCCTGTAAATAGCTTTAAAGTTAGTTTAAATGTTTGAATACATATCACACATATGGGCCTATTGTGTGAAATGTTAAAATAAACACATTATTGGTGATCTTTATGGCTTAAACATAATTTTAAAGAAAGAAATCTTGATGTCTAATGCATCATTTTATACAACTTTCCTTGTTTTTTGGAAGACATGTTGAATATACCGACAGTCAAATCTAAATTATATACAAATTGTCTCATTAAATACAAGATTAAGGTTGTGTTTATGTGTCACGTTCAGATACATTTCATTAGCTAATGATATAGGTAGGTTTATTTGTTTCTTTGTTATGTGTTTTATGGCTCTGATGAAGTCTGTTTTATGTTTTATTACTCATTTTATCGTGATTTTCTGGCTACATGTTTTATTTAATAGTCCTGATGAATTCTTCTGGTTAGATGATTTAAATGTTAGTTTTGTTTTAGAAAGGAGCCTTTTTTGTGACAGATTTTATTTGTAAATCATGAGAGAGAAAACTAAATATTTGCAATGTAATGTTTTATGTCCATGTAGGCTGGCTACTTGTATGTGCATGACACAATGAATAAAAAACAAACTTACAAACTAACATAATGTTGTATATTTGACCACTATTTAAAATAAAATGAGGATAAGATAGGAAAATGCAAAGCTGTTAAATCTTGCTATGCCTTTTATTACTGAACTGTTGCAGCAGTGCAATAAAATTTCATCTAAAACCATTTGTGAATAATCCCTGTGAATTTTGACACAGCAGCTGACATCCTGGCACAAAAAGTGTATAGTTACCTGTTGAATCTACTCACGAGACAACTATTTATAACTGAACGTGTGACAAAAGCAGAGCTGGAATCAGAAGAAAAATAAACTATTGAGTCACAGCGCAGAGTGGAGATTGACTGGATCCACTATATATAGTGGGAGCACAACTGGACGGTGGTGTGACTGGCAGAGACCATAAAAGCGATCAGGCCAGAGAGGGACAGCATATGCCTGGGATTATGAGCAACCAGCCCTGCTTTAGACGAGAGACACACCCTCTCCTGCAGCTGTCTCACATGCTGTATTTGCAATCTACTATCAATGACTTAATCAGTTCGGGCCCTCGCAGCCTCTCTGAAACTGGACAAAGGAATCCTCACCTCCAACAGTTTGCAGAGAGCGCTTTTTTATTTATGTGTGTGAACTACTGGGCGGCATTTATGATGAAACACATGCAAATTCTGTGGTTGTTTTATGTGCATGTGTGTTTTGTTGTCATGGTAACTTGAGACGAGGCTTTGTTGACATTAATGCAAAGAATGCATGAATAATCAGACTTTTGCTATTGACTTATTTGCTAAAAGTTCTTGTTATTTTCCCTATTAATAAACTGTTTTACAATTGTTCAAGTTTCATGTGCAGGTTATCACAGGGTCAACTGTACAATGACATGTGTAGAGTGAGAGAACGGGCCAGCTCAGCACTAACAGCAATATATAAGATAAGATAAAATAAATAATAATAAGGTAGAATAACATTAGTAAGAAAGAAAGACATCGATAAGATAAAATGACAACAAGTGATGACATAAATCAAATGAAACATAGTACTATATGCATATGAAAATGAGGATTGTATGTGAAAGTAAGTGACAGTATCTTCGACAGTATTGCACAAATATAATGAGAAAGTGGAATGAGATATGGGTTAAGAGAATGGAATGAGATAAGTAGATATATAAATAAATAGAAAAATAAATAAATACATCTAAATTAAATAAATAAAATAATGTATTTTAATTTAATTTATTTAATTAAATAACATAGTATTTTAAATTAATCATTTAGTCTATTAAATGTTAGAAAATATTTACAAAAAATTAGCTTCATACGTTGTCAGAGCCCGATGATGTCTTTGTTTTGTCCAGCCAGAAGTCCAAACCTAAAAGATTTTCAATTTACAATAATACAAAACATAGAAAAGCTGTATGTCTTCACACATAAGACAAAGGAGGTAAAGTTTGCCATTTCTTCTTGATAAATAACATGGAAAAATAATTGGTCACCATTTTCTAATAACAACAACTTATAAACCCATAGTGCCTAAAGGTTTATAAGTTGTAATTAATGGCTTTACTCATGGTTAATAAAATATTTTCTTTTCCTTTGATGAGTTATATGCCATTGATGGGAGCAAACTTGGGGTTGCCAGAATGTGGAAAATCCCTTTGGCTGGTTTATTCGTTCTTTTTTGGAAATAATGCAGCTATAAATGTTGGTCAGACATTAATGCATTAAAGCAGTCAAATGGATTTTTCATAGCCTGGCAACCTAAAATTGACTCTTATTAATGGCTTCATTAACCATTAATGGAGCCATTAGTAACAATTTATAATCTCTTTATAAAGGGAACCTTATTAAAAATGTAAAACAATGCAAAAATTGTTGATTAATACCTTAATCGAATAATTGTTTCTGTACTATTCTTGTTATTAGCCTTTTTTTGCTCAACCCACATCTCTACTGCGTCCTAAATTAAACGTCATTCTTTAAAAACATCTTTTTATTTGCTCTTCTTGCTTCTGAACAGTGTAGAGTTAAGAGACAGAAAAACCATTCAGGCATAATTGCCTGCACCTGGATGCAGCTCGGTATATCATCTGTGCATTCAGTGTTTGTTCAGGACGTACAGCAGCACGCTCAACCACAACTACCTAACGTGACTTCCTAATGACTAATAAACACTCTAGAAGATGAACGTCACTGTGTTTGCATCCGAGTTGGTCAAATAAAGCTGATATTGATGATTTATTGGAGGCTGAATGAAATACATTGCAGCTGGCTTCGTGGGTAATTGAAGGTGTGTTTGTGAAAGGCAGCAGCTACCTGAGATGAGATTAGGGCAGCGCCATGATTAAGTGCTGCTGTGTTAATGTAGCCGGCTGTAATCTCTGGGTGTCTCTCTGCTGACTGCTGGCAGTGAGGCCCCGGGACACACACACACACACCTGCAGACACACGCCTGCACGCACACACTACGGCAGCAATGGGAACACCATGAAAGCCCAGATTTCCTGAGCTTTGACTGGATTTCTTGCTTTTACCTGAAACATCTTGGTGATAATGCAAATGTAAATACTACAAATAACTAACACAGAATATAAAAAAAAAACGTTAATATTCCCATCAATGTGGATTTATATGAATACACACTGTATGTTTATATAAATATAAATTCTTAAATTGTACATTTTACAATGTAAATGAGTTTCAAAATTTTACATTTCATATTATTTAGTTATTATTCTTATATATTTCTATTATAATGCTTGAATCATTGTATGTATTTATGTATATTTGTCAATCATGTACGACATTTTATGCATACTTTGCCTTAAATTTTGACATATGTATCTATATTTTTATTGTATTTGTGTCTTAAGAGTAGCTGTACTGTATTTCACTACACATATTGTGTGTGTATGTGACAAATAAAACCTTTAAATCCTTGCATATGGGGATAAATTCATTTCAGGGTCTCTAGATTGCATTTAAACAATAAAATAAATTTAATTAAACAGAAAAAAAGACAAAACATAATTGTAACAATGTTCATCCCACAACCGTCAAAGTCTCATATTAATATTTACTTTATTTTGTCATCCAACATCTTCCTGTGTCTTTAAGATAAACAGCGAGCTCTTCCTCGTCAATTAGCCCTGATCAATTAGTCCGAGGAGATAATATCATGGCTGATGTTGGGGGGTCTGCCTCAGGTGACCCCCCCACCCACTCTGCTGCTGCTGCTGCTGCCTCGGGGATCGTGGCCTGAGCCTGTTGTTATGCACCCATTAGCTGCAACAACAGGGAGGATAAACCTGCCACTCAGCTGCAGACTGAATTTAAACACATTCACACCAATTACAGTGGATTGTTTCTGCACGGCCCGAAGGGAAACAAGTCGGTCTGTGTGTGAGGGGAAGTTAACAACACCTCACATATATATCAGGCAAACTTGTTTGGAGTAAAAACACTAAGAAAATGTGTGTTAAAGTTAAAAAAAAAAGACGTTGTTCTGACTTTTTTAAACTTTAACAAGAGCTGACATCATTATTACAACCGTGGGAAATATTTACCTTGAGGTCCAACCACTACTTCTCCTACATAAGAGAATATTTCAAAACATTCAGCACGAACAAAGCGCATGAATATATACACCTCTGGAACATGTTTCCTCTGAAGTGCTAAAAATGGATGGTGAGGTCAGGGTGATTGACCCCTCGGAGAAGAACCTCTTCCTTTTAAAATAGGGAAAATCTCTATTTATAAAACAGGACTCTTTGTCTGCTATAAATACCGTGAATTATCCTCAAGGTTTTGAAAGATTTTTACCTGATAAATCTGATGAAGCAACATACGTTACAGCGTCCGTGGATAAATATATCAGAGCCTTACAGAAATAAAACCTGATGTCATTGCTGTGTTATAGCTACAGGATGGTTATTGAATCATGTTCAGCTGTGAAAATACACAAAATAAAGAGTCACCATTGTTCAACAGAGGTGTAGTGAATTTTAATGACCCCCTTCCATTAATCAGAAAAGACTAAATCACTCACAGACAGGATGTCCGGAGCATAAACCGTGCTCCCATGCTGCGAAAACAAGGCGCCATGTGTAACGCAGACACTGAGATTACCTCCACTCTGTCCGGGCCAGGAAGCCCGGGTCGCAGCCCTCCGCTGCCCCGCTTCCAGGTGAGCAACTGGTGCCACCGGGAGCCCATTTAATGCCCCGTGTGGAAATGGGAAAAACTAACATAGATAGTGCCATGTAACACTGGATGAACGGCGATGTTGTGATGAGTGGAAAAACATTGTTTTTCATTATAAAATCACAGTAGAAGTGATAGAGCGTTTGATTTAGAAAGTAAAACACACCCTACAATAAATGAATATGAAAGAAATTCAGTGTTTTCTGAAATGTAAACGAATGTAAAATAATAAATACAAGACATGATGTGTATATTTGCAAAATTTATTTCTCAAAAGTGCAAAAAAAAAGTATAAAAAAACACCTTCAGTATATACATACATTTTAAAATAGTGACTGTACAATATTTATTATCACAAAATGCATTCATGTCCCTGCAAAGAGAGGAAGTTAAACCCAGTGTCTGAAATGTTCTATGGCTTTTTTTCTTACACAGATACAGTACAACAGTCTTCTCCATTTTAAAAATCTCATGGGCTTAGTAGTGAAAAATAAAATTAAAAAAATAAAAAATTGTTCAAATTTAGCTACAGAGATTTGAGGTCAGATCAAGTGTCCTTGCAGCAGGGTGACAGCCCGGCCGGGAGGTTAGGAGTTGTTGTAGCTACAGTAATACACAGCTGTGCTGGCGTCTGACAGCACCGATGATATGAGGCTTTCGGGTCCTTGCATGCCGGCCTCGTGTGGCCCGCCGTACGGCAAGCCTGTCATGTCCACACGTGCCGAGGAGGAGCTCAAATACTGCTCGAACTCGCTGCGGTCCACCTCGGCCAGCAGCTCGGAGTGGTGCATCTGCTCCACGCTGTCTGCTGCGTGAGGGTGGGAGTCAGGAGGTGGGGAGAGCTGTCCAGCCCCGCCGGGGTGCCGTTTGGGGTGGCTGGGACTACAGTGCTGGGTGTAATACATGGCCAGGGGGTTGGGGCATCCCATGTAGGACGGGGGCTGAGGTTGCTGCTCTGGAGCCGACGCAGGGTGTCGGTGCAGGACGTGGTTGCTGTGGTGGTTGGAGTGGGCGTCCTGGGGCTGGTACTCTGCGGCCTGAGAGTGATACGCGTACGTAGGCATCATGTGGCAGTCCTCTTGTGAGTGTGGAGGGAAGAACATGAGGTCTGACTCTACGGCGTCCAGAGGAGACGTGTCAGGCGTGGGGAGGCTGTAAGTTTCATAAGAGGGGCCCCCGAGAGCCTGAGCGTCTCGGTAGTGGCTGAGCGGCTGCGGTGGAAGCTGGAAGCCGTGCTCGTGGTAGCCCATACCGTCCACGGGCATGGACGGGCCCTGGTGGTCGGACACGCCGTGGACCAGAAAGCCAGAGTCCAGCCTCTTAATCCTCTTCACCTGCTTCCGCCGCCGGGGCCGGTACTTGTAGTTGGGGTGATCCTGCATGTGCTGAACCCGCAGCCGCTCGGCCTCCTCCACAAAGGGCTGCTTCTCCGTGACAGGAAGGGCTTTCCACGATTTCCCTGCAGGTCAAGAGGAGAGTGCACATCAATGATATGTCAGCAGATACTGTACCGCAGTCTGGTGATGCACACGAAAATAGCTTGTTGCCATTTTAGGGGGCAGGGACAGGTTTTTGAGGTGAACTAAGACACAGTGACTTTTAATGACATGGCAACATCACCTGCTGCCTAAACAACTGATTGAGAAATAACCCTTCATAAATAGAATTTGACATAAAACATTAAACTAAAATAACTCCCTTCAGGGAAGCGCCTACAGAGCACTAGAGCTCGGACCTCTCGCCTTATATAAACATCTAAATATCAGAAACAAATGATAATAACTGTATAACAACCTGTACGGATCTGGCACATATAGGTGAGTTGATTAAAATAAAGTCTAAAACTTATTTTTCTGTGTTTTTTTGGTATATGTTTCATTTATGTTGCTATCGGATTTAATTCAAGATTCAGGATATTTATTGTCTGTGAAATACTTTTTGCTGGGAAGCTCCATTAAAATAATAAGTTATATTACATACATATAAATA
>CAKAOH010025796.1:0-42538 GCA_916701665.1 Sebastiscus tertius | reverse complement strand
GACGAAATACAAAAAGAAAATGTGCTTTGGTAGAGGAAACACTAAAAATGCTGAGTTTACCTTTAATCCAATGTGCATGTATGTGTGTGTGTGTGTGTGTAAAGACCCAGAGTGAAGATTATTAAATCCATTTGTGTGCTTGTGTGTGTGTTCATCTGTCCCCTTGAGGTAGTTCATGATTTTATTGCCCGTCGCCTTATTGCCAAGGTGTAACTGTCCAATCGCTGGAGGTGAGACCGTAATGAAGTTGCCTTTTATTGTTTTAACAGTCAAAGTCAAGAGGCCACTTCCCAGCTGCAGGACACGGCCTTCTATGCATAGATGTATGTATGTAGCACTTTAATATATCGGTGTATATATCTGTGAGTGTCGGCTTGCAGGCATGCATTTGACTTAAAGCACTACACTGGTGTTTTTGCTAGTTTATGTGACCTAACTATCATGTACTTTACATTTGTGCTGAAAGGTTTTTATACAGTTAGTCACTGATCAGACAGAGCGTATTTTTGCAGGTTGTTGCATTTGTTTTTTATTTGTATTATTGCTAGGTAACCATCAAATCAGTGCTAACAGCTAAACAGCAACCTGTACTCTACCTACAAGTTAATAGCACAGTTTAAATTAATGAAAACAACTTACCCGACTAATTTGCCTCCAGGGTTGCTGTTTTGTGTTCAGATCATGGACTTTGAGTTGAATTTTTTTCAACTCAAGACGTTCAGGGCTCTTGAAAAAACGTGAGGTGCACAGAGCGGAAAAACACAAGATAACATTACATTGTTATGATTGTTATGATCTTTATTTCTAATCTTACCCAAGTAGTTTTGTTGCCTAAACCTAACCAATCGTTTCACAACGTTAACCACATGGCATTGAACATTTCTGCAAGTGTGATATGAAGCTGATATGAAACATATTTTCAGTTCAGCATTCAACGTATCCCGTGGTTTGAAGAAACATACAATGCAAAAAAATATTCTGGCAACTGAGTTGAGGCTAAAACATGCAAACAAATGGTACAATCCTTTTAAAAGAAGCAAAAACTGCATCATCAGATCACGGCAAAGTGCTGAGCTGCAGAGAAAAAGGCTCACTATTAAGCAGGTGCGGCTGTTTTTCTTTCTGAATAAGAGCCATCGGGGACCATTCGAAGAGAACGGACCAATGACACGACATGAAGAAATGCCACAGCGGAGGGGTCTTGTGACCAGCAGCCTCACTGCCACACCAAATCAATAATCATTAACACTGTAGCTATGTAATGTTAATTACACACAGAACATTTTCAAAGCTCGACACTGAGTCACACAAAGCAGGAAGCTGGAATGTTTGCTCTAATCGATCACACGGAGCTCTTCTTGTGACTCATTGTACCGACGCTTCTCTCTAGATATAGATCATCCACACTTGGTTTGTGCTCATCTAGAGAAAATTGATATTGCTGTGGAAGCACATATTAGCACTAAATAAGATAAGCTGCTGCTCGTCTTTCGCTCACGTGAAATCTGGAATCTACTCCCATGTTGCAAGCCACAGCATATTTACCCTCCTGCACACACACACACACACACACGCACACACCAACAGTATGGCTGCCAGGCAGGGTGGAATTACCAGAGATGTGCTTCAACTTGCCCAACGACATTCACCAGAAACCATGGCAACCTAGGTATAGGGAGAGCGTGTCTGTATGTGTGTGTGTGTGTAGTGTGTTTACTTGCCTTTAAGGATCTCCAATGCCCATCATGCTCTCACACACACACACACACACACACACACACACACACACACACACACACGTCTGACTGACTTCGCCGACCCTCGCTGGAGCCACTCCACATCTTTCAGGAGCTGAATGGGGTCAAGCCTGCATGGCAACAATCTCTTCTTCCTTTGTGGCTCTCGGGGATCCTTAAAAGAAACCAGGAGGGCATAAAACTCATTCACTGACTCACCCACTCACTCACACACACACATATGCTCTTTCTTCCTCTTACAAACACACACACACACACATGGACATGTACAGCTGCAGAATGTGGTGGTCTCGTGGGAATAGAAGGGTAAGTGCAATGCAACCTCAAACTGACCCTTGGTTGAATGAAGGTGCATGTTTGTGCACGCCAATGCATGTACACAAACTAAACTAAAGCTCCAGGTTTCACAGCTTGAATCCAGCATCTCCATTCAGCTCTAGCTATCTTTAACCCTTCCCAATAAGGCGTATTTATATTGATACCTGTGTTGCGTACAGCTGAATGTGGATTCCTGCAATGGGCAAAGGCTGGCTATACGGGTGAGGACAGCTAAGGGTCAGTTTACACATCTCTCCCCCTCTCTCTTTTTTCTCCCTCTCCTCAATTATTCATACACTATAACATTCCCTCCTGCACACAGCCAATCACCATAAGCCAAGAATGAGGAGAGGAGGCTTGGGGGAGGGCACGGAGAAACTTGGGAGCGAAGAAAGAGCTGATGAATCCGTGGAGCTGCCACTCACTCATTCGCTGCGGGCTCCATTATCTCCTGAAAGGTATCAGACACGGAAGTATCTGATTGCACAAACTGTAGATGGTGCATGTACACATGTACACTCATTACATACAGCAGCTTCACCCACCCTCTCTCTCTCTCTCTCTCTCTTTAATGCACACATACGAGCATTCTCTCTGAACAATACCGCCACAATTGCTGTGTAAGCATTAGCATAGTAATGGTGTCTTGCATACAGGGTCAGGCACAGCTCTTAGGTCATTAGACCCACTCCAGGTGCCTTAAATCTAAAAGGGATCCTATTCAAGCGTGGCTGCGGGCTCATTTTATGTGTCAGTGCAACATTTTTCTAAGAGCTCGCTGATATTCATAGAATAGATGTAGCTGTATGTAAAGCAGTGGACGTGTGTATGTAAGTGCAAAGCTACAGCTCAGCTCGCCAAATGGTTTAATACACATCGGAAAATTGGAAAACGTTAGCAAGGTTTGCTAAGTGTGTGTCAACTGTATCAGCGTTAAGCGATCCCAATTGAATTTCTATGTGGGAGGAAGCAGAAAAGGGTCTGCAGGGATCAAACGTCAAGACACATTTTTATCCAAAAGGTTATATATTTTCTATTACGATCTCTACTTCATAATAAAATCTTTTGAAAACATATTTAAAGGGGTGCTCCTGCAGTTTAGTATCACTCTTCCATCATGTTGGGGAACTCACAGGAGGCAGACATCCAGAGATATCCAGATTTGTAGTCCCTAGAATGGGTCAAGCTCCAAAAACACTGCATCCTACATAGAAATAGAATAGGAGTAGAACGGACATTACCATTCAAATCAAGGTAGCAGGATGGTCAGAGTGGCGGCTATTTTTATGTGTACCGTTGCTATTGCAACTGTTATAGCAGGCTAAATTAACTCCCGTATAAACCGACTTGCAGCAAGTCAAAACAACAGAAAACAACAGTGTTGGCGATACCAGCTTAGCGGTGAAACAACACACTTTACCGCCCCACTGGCGTGTGTTGTCTCCATAACAACTAGAAACAATCACCATTTTCTTTTGTACTCGTCAAATTACCACTATTTCTATGATCATACATGTCCCATAATGCAACATGAGAGAGTCTTTTAGTAAAACCCCTCTGCCTCCGAGATGCCCACGTCTTTCAAGCCCAACACCTCCAGTTTGTAACACCGGCTTCCCGTTAAAAATGTCAAGTTTCAAACTCAAGGCGAGATAACCCCTGACAGGCTGTTCTCATACACCGTTTGCAGCTGTACCTATGAAAAGTAATACACTGTAATTCATATATATCCCGTGAAATCAATTCCATTGTGAACCAGTAAGTATAAAGAGCGACAAACGCAGTGTAGGGACGAGGCTGGGGTGGATGGGTGGGTCAAACCCAACTTTGACCCAGGAGACCGGTGTTGTACTCCGCGTGAAACCTGACGTCAACAATTTATTTGTCACATAACTTCCGTACGCAAGCTACACCATTTCTGGAGCTATTTTAACCCAAACCATGATCTCTTCCTAAACCTAACTAAGTAGTTTTGTTGCCTAAACCTAACCGAGTTGTTTCCTGTGAAGACGGAAGTTTATTTTGAAAGGACTGTATGCATGTAACGGGCCGTAATTGACACGTGTTGCTGGACATTCGTAGGAAAATGCACAAAAAATGTTGCCCCCTGATGATGTCACAGTGACCTGATGATGTCACAGTGACATCATCAGGTTGGTTTTTCAAATCTTTGAAAGCTCGGAGCCACTGAAGACATTATACAACTGTTTTCACAGTTTGAGTAGTACTCCTCATGACAAACAAAGTGAACTTCATATACAAACTCGGTGAAATGCCCCTTTAAAACACATATTACAGTAATAGGTTTAATCAGCTACTGTCTCATCTATGCATTTATGTTAGTAATTGTGAAAATAAAAAACACAATTGTTGTGTAATATGTTTATGTTATTCAGCATACAGTATTGTTGTGAGGAACTGAGTAAAAAAAGCCTCCTCACGGTTCCTCCCTTGGGTGAGGCTGCCACTGACCTCCTTCCCACAATGCACTCTGGTGGCTTCAGGGCTATGGGTGTAGCTCAGTGCCGCGAGGGAGCTTTCCTCCTCCTGCCCCGTGACTCACAGCCATTACCTTTATTCTTCTCTGTTCTTCCCTGGTCTTCCTCTGTCTTTGAACACAAAGTAAAGACACAAAAGAGAGTGGAAGAGCGAGGGCCAGGAGAGAGCAACGCAGACAATGAACAAAGGTTTTTTTATTTTAAATGAATATATTGCATTATGGGGAAGGAAAGGAAAGCATGAGAAAGAGAACTAACCAAAAAAGGGAAAAGAAGAAAGAAAGAGAAAGGCATCAAAGAGGTGACAAAAGCAGTGAGAGACCAGAAATTAGATCCAATAATGAGTATGAATATGAGTCACTGACAACCTTCTGCTGATAACTGATTCCTAAAAGTGTTAAGAGTTATTGAGAAGAATAAGTGAGTATGAATAAGTATTCAAATCAACATTAGATCCAACGGGAGAACAATTGTGTCACTTTGTGGCCAGTCTATAAAAGCATGTGACCTACAAAACTAAAAAATAAAGCTAACAATGAATTGTAACACCTTACTTTAAAGGGGACGTATCATGTGTTTCTGCACATACGTATCTGGAGTGCCGACTGTTATGGTCGGAGGGACCATGACAGATCTGGGCTGCAGGTTTCTCTGAGTCTCTCTTGCTCATCAGGAGCCATTGGTGGCACATGTGCTGTTGATAATCAGCCTGGCTGGGAGGCTACGTCAGCAGGTTGGCTGCACCCGGCTCAGTTGGTTGTGTGTCTGCAGAGGATCAACACCTTCAGTTGGCTCTTTGGGTTTGTGTTGTGTTTAGTGATTCTGTGTGTTTTGTGAAGTTTTGATTTTTGAGTGTGCACATCTTTAGCCAGCCTCTACTTCTCTTTTGTGTCCCCTCGCAGTGACTCCCAACTTACATTTCATTTGGGTCTGATACTTTTGTTGTTGGTCTATCATTTTTGGTAGATTTAGTGAGCAGCTGTAGGGAGTTATAATCCAACAGTCTCCTTTTAGAACCCAAGGGACCCATTCATTATTATTTCTGTGTGATGTAACACTACCAACCTACAAACTGTGAAATAAGACAACCCAGTCAGTTTTTTTGTGGGCTGCCCAGATCAGAAAACATGATTCAACTAGCCATTTGGCTCCTCTTCTTATCACACATGCAGACTCATTAGAATATATCACCCGCAGCTTGAGAACTACCTTTGTAAAGGTGCACCATCATAGCAGACTGGGCTTTGTTTTAGGGCGTATTCACACCTGCCTTGTTTAATTCAGTTGAATCGAACCCTGGAGCGTTTACCCTCTTTGGTGTGGTTCGTTTGGGCGGGTGTGAACACAACAATCGCACTCAGGTGCAGCACCAAAACAAGCGAACCGAGACCTCCTTGAAGGTGGTCTCGGCTCGGTTCCAAACGAACCGAGTGGAAGTGCACAGTTTAGCTGTAAAATGAGAAAGTTTGTGACCCGGCACATGACCGGAGCACAGCCAATAGGAACGCTCTCTCTCTGAAATGACCTGTGATTGGCCAAAGTCTCCCGTCACGGGCTAGATTTTTTAAAGCCTGAAAACAGAGTCATGAGGAGGAGCAGAAGTCTAGTTTTCTCTCAGAACACTTGAATTACAATATGCTGAAAGGTTATTATGGCATTTTTGCCCAATGATGCCAAAAATATACTGCCTACTGCAGCTTTAAGTCCCCCCTATACTATAACTCATCCTATGGGTACCCATAAGTGGAGGCACTAATGACAACATACATTTATTACAGTTATAATCATATAATATATGTCTTCATAGGAGAAGTTATAATAGCTGATAAACACTGTACATTAATGTCCTTATAGCTGTGAACAGATGAAATAGAGATGGTTGAACAGTGACACAATTAAATCATTTTTAGCACCGATGGCAAGACAAACATTTAATATGGTGGCCAGTCTGTAAAAACAGACCAACTATAACCCACAGAGATAAAAAAGAAATAAAGTCTTAGATGCTAAAAGAAAGGCAAATAAGTCCATGAAAGAGGAAGTTCATTATTTGCTTTTCTGCTCTGTTTAAAAGCTCAATAAATAAATATTAAAAGAAAGAAAGAAACGTTCTTGCTGTGATAGTGATGCAGTTTGTATAAGCTAGTTAATGCTACAACTTTTGGCTCCATGACACACGCCATCTAATTTGTAACTAACAACAACCAGAAGTTGCTTTAAAAATTCATCATGTAGTAACAAATGAACGTACAAAGTGTGCTATTGTCCCTTTGATCCAACAATATGCTTATTATTTCAACATGTAAAGCCCGTATAACAGCTGTGTATAGGGGATCCTTTTACTCCTCTGGGCCGTTAATGAGGAGCAAAGAGGAAAGAAGAGGAATTTCTGTGAAAGTGAAACGCGTCTCTCTTCACAGACTCACAGCTTGATCTTCTAACAGAGCCACGTCTTCCAAGGCTCTTTTCATGCCGTCACCGCTACTCCTTTTAAAATATTCAACCCTGAAATGAGATGGGGTTGTTTTTTTTTATTCTTCTTTCACATGTACACGCTTTGATTTTTATGTAGGGTCAGGAAGGACTGCTAATTGGAGCATAAGGGAAGCATTTAAAAGCGAGTTAATACAAACCTATGTTTTATGTGGAATCTTATTGTGAACGCACAGATCTGTTCTTCCAGCTGTTTTTGTTTAATGGTTTGTTTTTTTTACATTGTAAAACATGGAGGTACATCATAAATGTGTCGCACTGTATGCAAGCAGCAGACAGTAATTCAAGTTTTATGTTTTGCACACAGGATTATCTGTGTGATCGTACGTGCGTGTGAGTGTTTCAGTGTGTTAACGTGCACACTCTGATTAACACTCAAAGTCAGCCAGTGAATGATACATTAGGCAAGTTGTAATTCACTCACCACCAAAGGGAAATACAATCAAAATACAACGACACACACACACACACACACACACACACACAAACACACGAGGAAATAGATAAACAAATTAGCACAAAGGGGAGGAGATTAGAGACCAAATGAGTTTACCCATACGCCATGACGCTGATTACTCAGAGACAAATCCCTCTCCCCTCGTGATATCCCTCCACTGTTTATGACTTGATTGTGCTCCGTGTCTCATTATAAAAAAGGACAAATGAATGAGAAACAGTGGATGACCTCATCTTTAGAGGACACTGTGGTGGTTGCCCTAAACGTGGCTTTAATATTAGACTCCTGTTATTATCTGAATGACGTACAGCTGCAATTAACAAATGTTTTCATTATCAATTAATCTGTTGATTGTCATCTTTATTAATAGTCTAGTTGATTAAAAAATATCCCAGAGCCCAAAGTGACATCTTATACGTGTCTGACCAGCAGTTCAAAACCCAAAGATACTCATATTTACATTATATAAGACGGAGTAAAGCAGTAAATCATCTCATTTGACAAACTGGAACCAGAGAATATTTGACATTTGTACTTGATAAACGACCTACATGATCAAAATTGTGGTTGATTAATTTTCCCGTTGATTCACTAATCAGTTGAGTTGACAAAACAATCCCACCTCAAGGTGTATTTAAGCTCTGCTGGAGCTTTTGATCATCTACAAATGGCTTTCATCAGCAGATAATGATTGAGTCTGCCCAGTTGGCATAGAAATTTACTTTTTTTTTTAATTCTTCTTTTACTGTTTTAAAACAGTTTTGTCAACTGTTGCTGAAACTCAACTTTCAAGCCAGCGTGGCCTAGAAGTTCTATGGTAAATGGACTTGCACCCATATCATCAGGATCAATACTAATTCTCATTCACACACCGATGGCGCAGCCTTCGGGAGCAATTTGAGGTTCAGTATCTTGCTCAAGGACGCTTCTACCTCTGAGCCACAGCTGCCCCGAACTTAAGTGCTTATAGGGGAAAAAAATAAAGTAAAACTTGAACATCCAAATGTCCATGATAGCTGGGTAAGTTCAGCTGCAGAGCAAGATCGTGACCGTGTCCAGAATCACTCTCTATTTACTGTATAGTGCACATTTACTGTCCGAACTCTGAGTGTGTAAATACACTGATCAGCCATAACATTATGATAGCATGGGGCACCCTGACCGGTCTGCGGCTACGGAGCCCCATATGCAACAAACTGCGATGCACTGTGTGTTCTGACACCTTTCTATCATAACCAGCATTAACTTTTTCAGCAATTTGAGCTCCAGTAGCTCTTCTATTGGATCAGCCTTTGCTCCCCACGTGCATCAGTGAGCCTCGGGTCTGACCCTGTCGCCGGTTCACCGGTTTTCCTTCCTTGGACCACTTTTGGTAGGTCCTGACCACTGCAGACCGGGAACATCCCACAAGAGCTGCAGTTCTGGAGATGCTCTGACCCAGTCGTCTAGCCAGCACAGTTTGGCCCTCGTCAAAGTCGCTCACATCTTTACGCTGGCCCATTTTTTCTGCTTCCAACACAAAGTTCAAAGTTCAAAATGTTCGCTTGCTGTCTAATATATCCCCCCCACTGCCAGGAGCCATTGTAACAAGATAATCCATGTTATTCACTTCACCTCTCAGTTGTCTTAATGTTATGGCTGATCGGTGTATGCTTTCCATAGTGCCCTCAAATACTGAAAAAGCTAATGTCCATGGCATGTTCACTACTTTCTACTAACAATCCCGCTATGCAAGCAGCTAAAATCTCAATTTACTGATCAATTTAGCATCTATTGTTGCTCCTTTTCAAAATAGCACCAAAGTTTGTAATCAAGAATAGATCCTGGACATGTTTTCCAACTATCTGGTCTTCCTACTCGTCCTCGGATCGGCTCATAAGGAATGCAAAACTTTTTTACAGCTGACAGGAAAAGTTTAGTGAAAGCCACTCTGATTCCTCTTAAAGAAAACCACAGCATCACCTCCCAAATTAAAGAAAAAGAAAACTGCCACTCTGACTGAACAAAACCCCCAAAAAGCAGAGACGGCACGACGAAGCAGGTCAGCCAGTCTCTAATTCTTATTTAGCTCTGAAAATGGGATAATGATGATAATGAGTATGATTACCGAAATGGACGTCCTGGAGCACAATAATCTAAACTGTCCATCACAAAGAGAGGAAAAAAAGGATCTGTGCATTTTTTTGTGTGTGTTACAGCTTACAGTAGTACTCTGTAAATGAACTGGCATTAGCATGCTCTGAAAGGAGCCGGGCCCGGGCTGAAGGGAGCAGGTGAAAATCTCACTTTGAATCATTTCCCCTCCCGGTCCCGGCCCATTGTTCCTGTCCTCACACATGGCAGAGGCAGAGAGAAAGGATCCTATTATTCCGGCCCAAGCCTGTTCTCCTTGTTTATCGTTTAAAGAGGGGGAAGAGAGGGGGAATATTCTGATGGAAAGCAGGGCCTCTGTGGCAGCTCTAGCAGTTGTGTGCCAGCTGAAAGGACTCGGCGGGCTGAAGCTGCGGCGGTGCCCACCACCTGCTGAGCTCTTTCTCCTTCATCTCTGCTCTCTTTCTCTGCCTTTCACCGTCAAGCGCTCGGTGACTCAGCAGCCCAGGTTCAATTCAGGCTGAGGCCTCATGAAATAAAGGAGAAAAATAAAAGGAAGGGTACAAAAAGAGAGAGAAAAGATTAATTTCTGGAGTGGGAGAGTGAAAAGGGGGTGAAAGAAGCAGGCAGATACATAGGTACTGTATTTAGTTTTGCATTGAAAGGGAGGTCTTAGCTGCACCTGCGCTCTGGAAGTGATTTTCATGGGTGTTGAAGAAGGACGAGGTTTGCCTAACGCTCCTCCAGAAATCCACACAATTTCAGGAGTGTAACAATCCCAATCTACAACTTCATGCAAGTCACTATCTGTGCCTGCTACTGTGGCCTTGTTGTTGCCATACCTGCAACACGGGCCTTGGACATCCTCCCCCGTGCTCCACAAGCAGACCCACTGAATTTAAGATCAGGTATTGACGCTGAGAGTGTACTCAGACCCCCATCAATACTGATGGGTTATTGATGAAGGGGTGAGTGAATCCTTGCACCGCACCATCATAAGACCGGCACGGTCAGGGTAACATCTGTGTGTGCGTGATGAAATAATGAGAAAGGGCTAGAAAGGTGTTGTCATATATACGTGTGCGCACACTCACACGGCAAAAATCAATGAAATCCCACACAAATGGAGATATATACATCGCCTGCAGCGTTGCACTTTTGTGCCAAGACACGTATCTTCCCAGTGGGATGGGATCCACTGCACTCTTCCCTGAGGAAAAAGAGGAGGAGGAGGAGGAGGAGGGCACGGTTAACTATACGTGGACAGAGGGAGCGGCCCCACGGGCGGAGGCAGGGACATGAAAAGATGCAACTATGAAGAAGAGACAAAGTGTTGGGATGAACAGGACGGAGCTTTGTATCAGCAGTGAATCAACATCTCCGTCAGGAGCATTCTCATAATGGCTGTACAGACAAGCGGGGGGGGCTTCCAGGCGTAAATTCAACACGTTGTTAATAATTGATGTGCATGAAAACATTGAAGATATATGCACACATGATCAGAATACATAAATTCCTCTCTCTCTCTCTCTCTCTCTCTCTCTCTCTCTCTCTCTCTCGGGGGTTTTATCAATCTGGTTTGTAGGCAGCTGGGATATCATTCCTCAGTCTTTACAGAAACTTTGGACCAATAGAAGACTCTTTGCATTCATGAACAGCCCTCTAACTTCTGCTTTTTAATATCAAGCTGATCACAGAACAGGTGGAGCTTTTACATAACGAATCCCTTTGGTGGTGAAACTACACACGTCTCTGAACCTCTAGCCATCTTTATAAAAATGTGTTTTTTAAGTTAATTTCACTTGCCATTTTTACGTTGGAACAACTTCACCCAATTAAATGAATACAATAAAATGTAAGTAAACTTATCGAGTAGATGTAAAGTAAACATAGCTTAACGTTGCAGTCGGTAGAAATGGAGCAAGAGAGATTTAAAAAAGTTATTTTTATAAAACGGTCACTATATCCTGACATGATGAGACAAAAAAATCATGTTCCTCTGTGTCCTCCTGTGTCCTCCGGTGTCCTCCTGTGTCCTCCGGTGCTCCTAATGGCATCTGCAAGATTTCATAGAGGAAAACAACCAATCAGAGCTGATCTGGAGTCTGCCGTCCAGCTGCCGCCTATGAGAGCCGGCTGTCAATCACTTGCTAACTCCGATCAAACGGTTACTTTAATGCCTATTTCTCTTCTCAAATGTTTTCAGAAACATCTTGTAGTGTACTGTTTAACTGTAAAATGAGAAAGTTTGTAACCCGGCATCCATGTTGAGATGAAGTTGAGGAAATACCAAGCACCGCCTACCAGCCGGAGCACAGCCAATAGGAACGCTCTCTCTGAAATGACCTGTGATTGGTCAAAGTCTCCCGTCACAGAGGCTAGATGTTTTAAAGCCTGAAAACAGAGCCTTGAGGAGGAGCAGAAGTCTCTCAGAACACTTGAATTATATTATGCTGAAAGGTTATTGTGGAATATTTAGCCCATTGATGCCAACAAATTGTTACCTACTGAAGTTTTAGGACTAATAGTTATATTTACTAACCTTTTTCAGGACAATCGGTTACCTAGACTCTTTATAAGTAAGATGAACTCGTCAGTTTTTTACAGTGCATGAATACAGAACATGAATATTTCACTAGAAACAAGCATCACATCGCTTCAGTGAAGTGCTGGAATAAGCTGAGCATGTGATAATGAGTAGGGAAACATGCATGTTTAAGATAAGATAAGATATACTTTATTGTCCCACAGAGAAATGTGTCTTGGGCTCTAGGCCACTGCATCACACAACATACCAAAGTCACAATGTACATAAAACATGGATCATACATTCACTCATGCATGAACGTGCTTAAATTCACATGTTGAGTGTCAGACAGTAGTTCTTTAAAATAATAAAAGACAATAGTTTTAAATACTAAGACCAGGTATAATCATACCAGATAATAGATAATCAATTTACAATATATTAGTTCTAAATAAAAATCATATCATATAATACTACACCTACTTGTTGCTGTTTAATATTTTGATGGACGACAGAACTAATTAATTTTTGATTAATTTAAGGAGAAATTTCAGGGGGAAAAAATCCTGACTTTAAATGAATAGCTGGGAGTTTTGGGACACTTATTTGCTTTCTTGCAGAGAAAACGTGAGAGTTGTTTCGATCTTCTCCTCTAACTATCAGCAAGAAAGTCCCGAAAAATGTTCCTCACACAGAGGTTAAAACAGAGCCAGCGGCCGAGACAAGGCAACAAGAGTCCTTCTGCTTAACGTCAGCACGCAGACAAGAAAGGTCTTCTGGTACTGGAGATAAAGGAGGGTGTGGGTCGTCTTTGTGTGTGTATCTACCACTTATAACAGACGCTGTCCATCTCCCTCGCCCACCATGGGCAGGCCAGGCATCTCTCATCCACATTCCTCAGATAATAGAGGGCCATCCCAGACGAGCAGAGGCAAGTCTGGACCCACCTGGGCAGACCCCGGTGAATTCCTCTCATGCTCGCCGAAGACCCACCGGGATAAGAGGAGCCGGGGAGAAGTGGGGGGCACTTTTTTTTGTTTTCTCTCTTCGCCAGATGAAGCAGAATCTGCTGAGCTTCGTGCTCGAGGAGCCAAAACAGCACTCAACATGAATGACCCCTAGCAGGCACTCCAGGTTTGCTGTGGGCAATGTCCACCCACCCTGTACCAACCCCACCCCCCCCCTTCTGCTCTCACTATTGTGTTTACTTGGCGCTGATGTTAGGGGAGAGAGGGGCTCGGGTGTGGTTGGGGGGAGGGCAGGGTATAGGGCAGCCGACACCAGGGCCATTGTTTCCCAGCGACCCCCATTCAGGGTCATTTAGCATGTGACACCTCCGGGGGCACAGTGCATTACTAATGGCACAGAAGAGCAGTAAATGTGCCAGCTCCCTACACTCTGACCGGAGCCAGGAGGGTGAGAAATAACGCATGAGAGGGAGATAAGGGGGGGATGGCAGAGAGGAAAGGTGAAACTATCGTCTCAATGTTTAGGACAAGAAGGCAACAGAGATAATGGACGGATGGCAGAGAGAAACGCCGACGTAAAGCAGACAGTTGAAGGAGCTCATCTACATACCTGAGTAGGGCGTGTGGACGAGTATGTGTGATCTATGCAAGTGTGTGTTTACTGTAAGTGATGGGAAGGTCAGCAGCCCGCAGCCACGGGCATTCCTGCTTTGGGCATCAAAAGGAATATGAGAAAGAGACGCTGGAGGGGGATGGGGGGGCGGCAGACGGGCTGGAAAAGGCCCCGTGTTTACCATTTAGGTCTGTCCTATAACTACAGACGATGGCAGGAACAATACAGCTGGGTGGAGCCCATCATGTTAGACTTTTTAATCTAATCTTAAAGGAGTAGTTTGACATTTTGGTGCTGAGCTTTACATGAGAAGATCAATACTGTTTGTCCATTAACCATGAAGCTGTAGCCAGGAGACGATTAGCGTAGCTGAGCATGACAGCAGGGTGACCGGAGGAGGGTAACAGGCGCAAATGGCTTCCTGGAAGTCACTCAAGTATTTAGTCAAGGCTTATTTTGTCTCCCAATTGAATGTATTTCAGTCTGAGACACTTACGTCAAATAATTTGCCATTTATTGCAAATTATTTTACATTTAGATATGGCAGAAAAAGGCAATGAATCTCAATGCATCCACACAGGATTCTGGAGAGAGAGATAATCCCCAAACACTTCGTATATACAGCATCAGATACAGAACTGTGGCTTAGCAAGATAATACTAAAGCTTTAATGAGGTGATGGAGGGAGTTGCTGGGATTAGAGAATCAGCAGAGTGATAGAGGCCTTAAAACACTTATGATTGGATAACGCTGGTCACCTGGTAGCAAACATATGATCCATCAATAAGCTAATGATATGTGACAGCTGATGTGAGCTGAACTAAGGCTATGCTTCTTCACTTTAATGCATCTTTTTTGTTTGTTTGTATGTTTTAAGTGCACCTCACTAAATGTCAGTGCAGTATCCCTGTCTGACACTTCCCTTCTCCACATTACAGATGTTTTTTGATGTTTTTAGATGTTTGTGGCATAGTCCAAAAGAAATTGAGGCATTAAATACTATTAATCCCAACTAGCAATAGGAGCAATATGTGTCAGCCATAACAAAGCCATTTGTATTGCCATTTTACTAAAAGAGATCTCAAGGCATCATTATGTGGAATTCCCTGCCACAACAATTGAACACATTTACTCACCATTGCCTTTAAATAGCCGTCACTCTTCCTTTGTTTTAATACTTATCTTTTATGTTTTAATATTCTTATGCTTTCCTTTGTTTTACTATGCAATACTTGCACGTTTTATTCTGTCTGTTTTTAGTTATTTTCTTGTTTCTTCACTTTGTCGTAAAGCACTTTGAACTACTCCCTCGGTATGAAAGGTGCTATATAAATAAAGTTTAATATTGTTATTAGTCGTAGTATTAGTAGTAGTGTTGTAATAAGGCAACTTATAGAGGTACAAAGAGGCCAGAAAGTCACCGTCACTGAACTTCCGGTGCATAAAAGTGGCAAAAAGTCAAATTGTGCAATGTGGCGAAGGGAAATGACTCAGGAATCACGACGGCATGTCAAATACAGGAAAACTAGTGACCACAAGTTGACCCTGGTCAACTGCTACTGAAAGACTCTTAGCGGGCTTACAACACTACAAGCTATGAATTCAAAAGTTAAGTGTCAAATACCAAATGTTGGGAGTTTCACAGAACTGATAATTACTGCAGGGCTCTAGTCAAGTGTCATTTTGTCCACACCCTTAACGTCACTTCATACGTCCCTATGCACGTTGGCTTTGAAGAAAACTGCCACCAGGATTTCACTTTAAAGAAATGAAATACACATGCACAACACCACGTTAACACATGCCACTTAGGCATGCTCATAGAATGTACATCAATTAAGCCCAAGGCAAACTGCACCGGGTAGCAATACCTGAAATGAGACAAGAAACATCATCCATCAGACATCACCTCTGCACAGGATCACTTACGCAACGACAGAATCAGACTTGTTCTCGACGGAGGGAACACAAAACACAGAGAAAAGTCAGATTGGTTTTCAATCAAGCTTTTAATGAAAAGATCATAAAATAACAGTTTATTTTTCCTCACTGCTGTACATTAAGACTGCAAGGTTGTGAGTGCTGAGGTCAGCTGTATTACACTTTTATGACACTTTGAGTTTGCGAGCCCCATCGCTATGCACGGCGGCGGCTCTGACCTGAATACGAGCTCTCTGAGGAGTGGAGATAAAGAGAGAGAGAGAGAAAGAGAAAGAGAGAGAAGGAGAGAGAGAGAGAGAGAGAGAGGAGAGCCCAGTCTGGGTGCTGCCAAAAGCCACAAAAAGGGGGTCACAGAATCTCACCTTAAATACTGGTGTGTGCATGTTAGGTTGTGTTTTGAAGTCTAGACGGTGGCATCTGTGTTTGCATGAGTGGAGGTGTACGCGCATGCATGCCAGCGAGAGTGCACCTGGGTGTGTGTGCACCTTTGCATGTGAAGTGTGTTTGCCAACGGGGTGGGTGGGTGGGGGGAGAGCTTCTCAGCCTTTTAATTATTCATCAGCAAAGACCCTACATGTCCATTCCAGAGCCTCTCAGCCTACGGATCCTGATACATTATTGAGAGGATGTTCCTGAAGAAAACAGACCAGAGAGGAAGCTTGATACACCCACTTCATGGGCAGCTCCACTAATCAACTCTTTCAAGTACTCCTTTCTTTTTTTAGCAGCTAATCATCCGTTCATGTAGTGCACGTCAAAGTGACACCGTGCCTTTTGTAAATTCAAAAACAGATAAAATATGCTGCTACAAACTCCATTTAAAAAAAAAAGAAGGATATTTTGGTTACAGATGGACGGCAAAAAAAAAAAAAAGATGCTGAGATGTAATGGCAAGATAGCACATTTCTGTAAACACTGAAAGTTTTGAGGTAATTTGGTGTTTTTCAGTCACTACTGCACGACGCCGCTGGAGGTACAGTAAATACTGATGTGAAATGTAAAATGCGGCAGAGGATAAAGACGCCTGCGCAGTAACGGAGATTACGGCGGGTCAAAGGGCTAAAGCGGAGAGGGTAGGGAGGTCAGGTGTATCGGAGATAAAGCAAGGGACAATAAAGCTTAGAAATGCTTCAAATGGCACTGGAGGCCATTTTAAAACTGGCTTTGGTTTTAGTCTGCCGAGGTAAGAAGGAGCATCTCCATAATAACTGGACAGACCAGCCCCTCTACAATACAATACGCCCGGAGAGGATGGCGATAGGTGGAACAACAATAATACCAAGACATGAGATGGGAACTTTGAATGCTCAGAGCCGAGTACGGTCCCTCGGTCGCATTTCCTGCTTTGTATATTCACTTTTTAAAGCTTTTGTAACACTGCATAATGATATGATACTTCAACAAACACACAGGAACAATGATGAGGTAAGAAGAGAAAGACGAGGAGTAAACCGTCAAGTTAAATGGGGAACTGATATGAGAGCGCCCGGGTCTTCCCAGAGGCTTTGAAAAACATACAAAGTGCACTTAGTAAAGCTATCTCACCCAACGTTTTCTAAAAATCCTCCCAACTAATAGACACTAAAAACACGTACGTCATGTAGAAGAGAAAGAAGAAGTGGTTTTTAAGACATGTAAGAAATGTAACAATGGTCACGAGAACGCTATACCGTCCAGCGGAGAGAAGTGTCGGTTATGTGCATGTTTCTGCTGTGTGAGTGTTATGTATTTATTGTTTAAATGGCAGCAGCATGGCAACACCCAGGGAGAGCGAGCTTGAGAAGATACAGTAGCCTCCGTTCTGCACAGGCAGGTCACAGCGTCCCACCTGTGTCCACAGACACCACACAAGGGGTTAAAGTTCAACTCCCCATAGTGTGCGGTCATTCAGCGAGAACACCAGAACACACGGGCACAAAAAAACACCCATCGTGAGTCACATGAAATAAAAACCCCTTACAGACTGTCAGGTGTAACTGAGAAAGAAGATATTAAATGCCATTTTTTTTCTTTGAGTTGGAAAAAAATAAAATCTCCCACAAAAAAAAAAAAGTTCACAGATTGTGGTTAATGGCTATGTTTTGTGTCTCGTTTTTGATTCTCAGCTTGAAATCCTCAAAACAACAACAAAAAAAAAAAAAGGGGGTCCTGCCTCCACCTCAGTCTCACACACTGAGCAAATTCTTTGCAGAGGTGAGGGCAGGACCAGAAATAAATACATTCATCACTGACAATAGACATTTGATAAAAAAAGAACACTGTCAATAAGTGTTTGCACCAACTTTGTAGGAGGTCCGGCCGGACAGAGGTTTGTGCTGCTTTATACCCACAGAACACAGGCAGCTAACGAAAAAAAACAAAATAACATCATAAAAAGCAGAAAAACATTCACAGTTAAGACTACCAGTTAAGCCTGTTTACATGCAGTGAACAAATCAAAGCTACATTCTCCAGATAGGTTTCAAGAACCGCCAGCATGAGAAGAGAGGTCACTAAAACTAACCCACAGCCCGCTCCTACACACGATAAGAGACCCAAGCAGCGGAGGTAATGCTCAAGTGCATTTTGGGTAAACAGAGAAAACTGAGCTAAAGACCCTGACTAACAATGCCTTTTGATTAATACGTCAAGGACGCACTGCCCACCCCCCAATCTCCGCGCTCCCATCTGAAGACAGGCCAGAGGGCAGGGGGGACCGGGGCGCAGGGTCACCCCGAAGCCAGCTGGCAGAGAGGAGGGCGGGGGGGTTCCCCGGGTTCCCCTAAACCACACACCCCTCCCCTTCATTGAATATGCAGCAGTTCACCCCATGTTTGACGCTATGCTTTTGTTTTGGCAGCAACCTCTGTGGAAAAGCATCTTTTAAAATAAAAAATAAAATAAAAAAATCACCTCTCTGACCGGCCGAGCCTCGACTGAGGTCTGTAAAACTGTAAAAGTTTATGTAAACAATGAGATAAATACATATGTTTCTTTTTAGAGCCACACATGGTTCCATAATCATTCAAATGTGCTTTGGTTTAAAAAATAGTTTGTGGATTTTGGGTATGAGCTTTTTCTTTTTTCTTCTTCTTCTTCTTCTTCTTCTTCTTAAGTTCTTTGTACAACTTTGCAACTATTTCTGAACATACTGTGTCGCTAACTAAAAATGTAGACTTGTTTCGAGCTGCCTCGCCTTTGTCAAGGCTCTTTGTGTTAGTTGAAAAAAGTAGTACCCCCCTGTTTTGTCTTAAATATGAAACTAGTGTTTTGCTTTTCCCATGATTAAAATACAGAGAAATCGATACAATACTATGTCTTACAAATGTAGCTGAGAGTCTGCATTCACAGATGCGGAACAATCCCTGAAGTATTTGAATAGTAGTAGTACTAGTAGTAGTAGTAGTAGTAGTAGTAATAGTAGTAGTATGGTCACAGTTTGGAGTTCGTAGTTTTTTTTTCTTCGTTATGTCAAACAAGCAAGCATTCAAATGCAAAGTCTTTTTGCAGAGATGGCTAGAGATCTTGATGTACAAAAACACCGTTTTGCATGACAGACATTACGCTGTACTGCAGTAAGTGCTGACAAGTACAATAACGTTTGAAGGCAATGCATTGTGGACTCCCTCTTAAGCTGGGAGAGGTCACAAGCAACAGTGGATCAGGCGATAAATAACATGTTTGTGGTTTGGGTTGGGGGGGAGTGTGAAAAATTCATAGATGTACCATGCAATCACTAAACAGCAACTGCTTAAAACAGCAAAAGACACCAACATCCAACATAACCAAGTAACAACTCTGGGAGTCCAGGACGCAGGTACCTTAAAACGGTAGTGATGTTTGTGTAACTGTAGCTGCATCCCTATGATAACAAACATTTCACAGACCATAACATGAGGACGAAAGAGGAATAAAAATTAAAAAAACAAAAATCAAGAAGACAGAACATAATAGAGGAATGCCTATACCAAAAACTTGTAGTGAAGGTTCATGCTCCACAGTGTAACTGCTGAGAGTAAGATACACTGGACAGACAACAGAGGGGGCATTCCCATCTTATGGTTGCTTACAATGAGGTAAAGCTTTGAAGGTTTAAAATAATTTAAAATGTGATATAATGGAATACAATCAGAAACAAAAAAGGAGACCGATGAGTTTGTCCAGCTGTCCAGTGCATCTCTGCTTCTCCCTTCTTATTACAAGCTTTCACAAGTCTGGCTCAAAAAAAATAAACTAACAAGCAACTTGAACTTCACATTAAAAATTCTGATTATAATTCCTATCTTTTTTTTCTTTTTCTTTTTTTGGTCTGAACAGAACACATACAATGTCATCAAGTCCTGTTTTTAAAGTCAGGGAATATAAAGTGATAAGGACTCTGGATACAAAAAAAAAAAAAAAAGAAACCAAAAACATGTTCGGGGGGAACACGTTTTTTCTTTTAAAAAAAACTTTACCATTTTTGTCGTCAGGTGGTAAAGTTTAAATTATACCGGCCCACCAATCAGCACAAGCTTTTCCTTGCAAAAACCACAAGAACCTTCCTCAGTCTCAGAGTCATTGGCCAAAACTCCATCAAAAGAGTGGATTTCTTTGTCTGGGACTTAGAATATAATTCATAATTTGTTTTATACAGCAAAAAAAGAAATCAAAAAGTGAAATAATTTAGTATGCTATATATCTTAAGTACATCTTTTTTTAGAAACTTTGGTTATGAACTTGTCTAGCAATGTTAGTTAGCTCTGTTCTCCTCAACATTCATAAGATCTTTGGAACACTATACATCTAAACTAACCACTATTTGCTCCAGGCGGGAAGCTACAGTACACTTTGAGGCGGCGCCACGCTGAGCAAGGCGCCTAAAAAAAAGCTATATTTGACAAGTAAAAACAACAGCTAAAAACAATATTAATGTGTAAAATCTATGAGCATTAAAAACCTGTGTTGAGAGATGGGCAGGTTAAAGCATCAGGTGAAACGTTACCATAATCTACACACTTTTTACAATTAATTACATAGGAACTAATCAACATAGTAAGAGTAATCAGAGGTAGCGAGGTCACAAGCCTATATATAAATAGACTTTTCTTTTTTTTTCTGAGGGGAGGAAAGCTATACAGACAAAAAAATAAACGTACCCACTGAACATGTTCAGTCTAAAACACCCTCTCCTTAAACTACCCGCCCCGCCCCAACCCAAATCCCTCCCCTCCACAAGAAAAATCCCAAAGACTTTCCAGTTTAAACATTCGCTGAAACATTACAAGTTCTTTAAGTAAATCAAGTACCTCATCTTTCCAACCAGGATACATTCCTGGGAGCAGGCAAAAACCGAAAACAATGAAAATCCTCCCTATGCTACTGTGACCAGCTGTAGAGAGGACTTTGTGGTCTGTAAAACTAATCCAATGTCATCCCACCGTTTCTTTCAGGACTTTCAGTTTAAAGCATGGAGATGGTCCCAAACCCAGTTACCCCTCCTCTTACATACAGATCCCCATCACCAACACAACAAAGGATATAAAGCTGTCAGGGTTAAAAATCATCTTTTTGCTGAATTATTGCCAGTATTGTTTGCACGGGTTTTTGGTCAAAATAGCACTGGAGTACAGAGGGGACTCTGGAGTTTGAGTCAGTTTGAGGAACAATCTGAAAGACTCAAAAGGTAGAAGAGAGAAAGGCTGCTGAGGGGGGATGAGGTGAGGGGGCTCGACTTTACGGTAGCCACATTCACATTTGACAGAAGTCGTGCCACTCCACCATGGCTTTGTGACTTTGGAAAGAGACAGGAGTCCCTCTAGAACTCCTGAGAGGTGAGCAGACGTCGCTTGATATAAATGATGACACGATCCTTGCATCAACAAGTTCCCAGCGTCACCAAGAGCCCACCGCGGCCCGGGGCGTCGTCGTAAACTGGAATTCATATGAAGAACTGTGAGCGTGTGGATGTGCGTTTCTTTGCTGTTGAGATGGAAAAAAAGGTATTTTTTTTGTTTTCTATTCCCAGAGTTCTTTGGCTTGATGCGTTTCTAAGAGGGCGAGGTGTGCATTCTCAGGTGACTGATGAGGTTGCGCTGCTGGGTAAACTTCCCCCCGCATAGCTGGCATTCGTACGGCTTCTCCCCGGAGTGGACGCGCATGTGCTCTGTCAGACGGTACTGGCGCGTGAAGCGCATGCCGCACTCTTCGCACGCGAACGGCTTGAGGCCCAGGTGGCTGCGCATGTGGCGCGTCATGGTGCCCCTCTGGGTGAACATCTTGCCGCAGATGTTGCAGGGGAACGGCCTGGTCAGCCAATGGCTCTTTTCGTGTTGCCTCAGCGTCGCCGGGTCTTTGTAGCTCTTACTGCAGACCGTACACTTGAACGGACGTGCCTCGGAGCCAAAGTTGGAGGGACCCACGGGGGCGGAGAGGTCCTCTGCCTCCTCCTCGTCTTCCTCTTTCACGAAGGTCCCTCCCTCCTCTTTGATGTAGAGCTCATCCTCATTGTGCGTCTCCACGTGAGCGTTGAGCTGCTCAGAGCTGGGGAAGCCCTTACCACAGGGAATGCACACGTAGAGGTTGTCTCCGAATGCTGGCTCGAAACCTTCCTGCCGGTACACGTAGTTGGCGCTGTGTCCCCCTACTGTTCCTCCTCCTCCTCCGCCTCCTGCACTCTCTCCGTCACTTTGCCCGCTCTCATCGGTGTGCTCCTGGCCATTCTCTCCGCCTTCTTCCTCCTCTTTACACTGGAAGGACTGGTCAGAGGAGCGGCCGTCTTTAGGACCCACGATCACCCCGTTAACCAGGGGTCTGTCGTGATCTTCAGACTTCAACCCTGACGCCTCTCTCTTGGGCCACTCGTTCTTGCGAGCACCCTGCCGGGATTTCTTCTGGGGTGGGGGGCCATCGGGCTGGTTTTGGGTTTCCTCTGACGCTTTAGAGGAGGAGTTGAGATCCGTGGTCTCTGAGCCGCAGGTGTCTCCACCTGGTAGGGTGGTAGAGGAGTCATCCAGTGAGGCACTGTTGGTTGTGGATACTGAGGCAGATTGAGGGGACTCTTGGGAGTTGCTGTGTGGGCTGAGGGCATCCATGGCTGTGCCCGCAGAGGGAGGGCTCTTCTTGGACAGGTCTAGTCCGAGGTCTGGCTCCCCAGCACTTCCTCCGCTGCTGAGGTTACCGTTACTGCTGCCGTTCCCTCCGTTGCCGTTCCTCCCAGAGCTGCCGACAAACATTTCATCGTCTGAGAGCTTGTCCCGAAGGCCATCATCTGGCTGTGGCTGGTCGGCGTCGGAGGGGGTCGGAGGATAGTGGTTTTTGGGGCCAGCAGGGGTGGAAGTGGAAAGGCGCTGGTTGTTGAGGCGTAAACGGCTGAGGGGACCTGGAGTGGAAGGTTTACCTGGCAGGGGTTTCCCACCACTGCGCTTGAGCTTCTTTCTGCACAGAGCAGCGAGGTCGTGGAGCTGGAGGTAGCTGGCTGCGGTTAAGAGGGCACTGAAGTTCTGCTCGCTGCTCTGGTCCGACGAGGACAGGAGCTTCCCAGTGTAGATGAAGTCCAGAACTTGTCTGAATACAGAGGGGTTGACCATCTCTGTGTCGAGGTTAATGAGGTTATCGTGGAGGACCAAAGATTTGAAGTAGATGCTGCTCGCCGCCAGGATGTTCTTGTGGGCGCGGAAGAGTGCATTCTCCACCACGATGATGACATCACACAGGAAGCCCTTGGCTCTCTGCTGGTTGAGTTGCAGCAGCAGTTGTTTGGCATGATTTGGCAGTTCCATTTCCACCTTCCTTCTTTCTCTCTCTCGCGCTCTCTCTCTCTCTCTCTCTCTCTCTTTCTTCCTACACGAGCACCACCTGAAGCTGGAAGAAAAAAAATGAAAAAGGCGGTTAGTTTTGCATTTTAGACAAGAAGAATTAGACTGATACCATGATAAATGATTGTTCAATACATTGTGTAGGCTAGGGTAAAGACATGAATTCGAGTAGTGGTCTTTATAGAGGACCTATTATGCTTTGGTCAACTGAACCAAACTCTTCGGACTCCACTCCAGCTCCGCTCTAACTAGCTTTGTTCGAGGGCGTGCCAAACTTATGTAAATGTGTTACTTGGTGAAATCATCACGTTACGGAAAAAAGGCGGGACTTCAAACGAGGCGTTTCAGGCTGTTCAGCAGCAGTGTTTCTGTGAGGGAAGAGTAACTCCCTTTGGCGTGGACTTTGGGATTTGTAACTTTGCAGACCTTTTACATGCACGAGAAACTATATAAAACACACTAAAGGAAAGGGAAAAAGAACAAAAGTATAATAGGTCCTCTTTAACAGAGCACACATAATGTTTCCACATTCAAGTGGAGAAAAAGCCCAAAAATGTTGACCAAGTGTTTTACTAGCTAGTTGTACTAAAGGAGCTTGCATTGTTGAAAGGTTTTGTGCAAGCTTGGTTTCATTTCTACTTTAAGTAGGGTTCAAATTTAATACAAATACTGCTCTTTATGTCTGACACATCTAACAATCAAACTGCATGTGTTGCAGACTCCCCACAGTGAGTACATCAAACTGAGCTTTTAGCTCTGATGGGAAAATGAGTGATTCGTGATTATGCATGCGTAATCACACGTCATCTTAGAAACTGGAACCCTTCCCTTCCTCTCAACTTCCTTTTTAAACAAATTGTAACCCCACGTGGATCGGGTTCTGATACACATTGCCACTGTTCTCTGGCACAAAGGCCAAATGGGCGGAGAAGAAGAAAGGGTAAAGTAACCACTCTTCTAAGGCGCCTCCCCTCAGCTTCTCTTCAGTATCTCCGTGGAGCAACTCTAGTTTCGGTGGGGTGCCCTCTTTGGAAACTCGGCTCGCTCTGGCCTCCATTAGGTCATGGTAATATCAGCCCTGCCCTATTGTCTGGGGGTAGGGGGGTTGGTGCCACAGCAGTGCCGGGGGGAGGGATTAGGTGACACCTGAGCAGGTAAAACTACACAGGAGCTAGGGCAGAGGAGGTGATGGGGGTCGGGGGGAGGGTGTGGCTCAAAGACGAGTACAGCAACACCTGATCCTCCAGAGATGCCCTCATTTATGGAATTAGGGCAGATGAACCTCATTCAGAGTTAAACTACATAGTGATGACCTAGCGGTGCTCTACTTCTAGGCCGACACTGAACTGAAAACACACATTTTGTTAAAGAAATGTAACTGCAGTAGACGCAAAGAGGCGATCCACAGCTCAGGTGTGAAGTAACAGTGGCAGTGTGTTTTAGTTGAAGCAGCAGGGTGTGTCCTTGACTCATGTTTAACATGTTCTTAAAGCCCCTGGGGCATGCTGGGAAAACGGACACACATCTTTAATGCCCCCCGTCCCCCGATCAGAGCAGGGTATATATCGTATTACAGGAGATTAAATGGTAATGCGGAGAAAATGCTTAATTCGAGCCATAAATAAATGTGAAAATGCGCCATTTCAACCCAGTGCCAACCTAGAGATTTACTGAAAGTCGTGTTTCGTAATACGCAAGCAGGAGAGAAGGGAGCGGTTCCTAAACTCAGCTGGAGGGATAGAAGATGAAAGCGTGAAAGCAAAGACACATGACTGAGCTGTGTTTCTAAAAAAAAAAAAAAAAAACTCTGGAATAAGGAAATTCACACAAATGTATTAGATCAAAAATCACAGAACGAGGGCAGCAGCTACAGGCCGTTTCCAATACTTTTGAATGCATACTAATGAAGACCAGCTGCATGTAGATAACAAATATAGAGCACAAGCCCCCATGAAGTGCAGCAGGCTTTAAAGCAAATTTTACAGAGTGGTCAAACCGCAGTACTACAACCTCCGTGTCCCTCACGTGATGCCATTGGGCCTAAAAAGACTTTTTCCGTAGACTAACATGAGGAAAAAGACGTCTGAATATCATCTTTTTTTGAGGCAAATCAACTTGAACGAACACGTGAATAGCCCTTATTTAAATCATTAGGTAGTAAAAGTTGTAAAATGCACTAATAGCCAAATACAGAGTTATTTTCTGTCCTCCGTTGATGTGAATGAGACCCGGTCGGAGGCTGGAGTGGGGATGTGTGTTTGCTCTACGGGCCCAACGGATGCAGAAGATCACCGGATGATCCGTGTAATTTTATACCCGGAAGTCAAGCTGGTTTTTTTTTTGCTTCATAGCAACTTTCGACTGGAAAAAACAGGTCTCCGCCTCGAACGCTGTATCCAGTTCTCTTAATACATCCATCCACGAGTTTAGCATCGCCAACAAATTTAGTCATCTGTTCCTTTTAACCAGTCAGTTTTTAGCTACGCTTCCTCGAGGAATGTGAAATTTCCAGCACAATAATGACACTTTTAAACAAAGCCTGGAGTCTACTGGCCGAGGCCCTGCAGTTACGCTCTATAATCACTCTCTACACACATACTGATGAGGGAATAACTCACATGCAAACCTCAAACTACCACAAAAGAAGGTGACAATATATATATTTGTTAGGTCTGGATGGTAAACACAACTAAATAATCTATTACATTACAACAGGGTGAAAATTGTAAGCTGGAGATGGCTGGCTGATGTATCTCTGTTGGAACAGTCAGACCTGCTGATACAATCAGCTGGAGTGATCATTACTCTCAGGTCCAGGCCTGGGCTTGCCTCCTCTGCTTTGACACTTCTACTCTTCTTCTTCTTCTTCTTCTTCTTCCCCTCCCCCGTCTCTCCTCTGCTCCTCTCTCTCTCTCTCCCACCCTCACCAGCCTCTCACCGGGCATGCAGACACATCCCAGGAACCAGCTCGCTGTCCCCCAACGTGAATTATAATGAGCTATTCTGGAATACATAACCCAGATCTGCAGCTAATCGCAGAGTGTGCTACAAGGGTGTGTGTGTGTGTGTGTGTGTGTGTGTGTGTGTGTGTGTGTGTGTGTGTGTGTGTGTGTGTGTGTGTGTGTGTGTGTTGCTCAGCCCTGCAGGCGGTAATGGAGGAGAAGGCTGCTGGAGAAAGAAGGGCCTCTGCTACGATGCCAGCCAGGAAGCCATATATCAGTCAAGTCTCTCTCTTAACATACACACACACCTCTGCGGGCTTTATGGGGGGGATTCAAGAAGCTTTTCCAGCAGGCCGACATAAAAAGGGGGCTGGGCTCGGAGTAGAGAAGCCAGCTCAGGAGGAGAAAAAAAAAAAAAAAAAAAGAGAGAGAGAGCCCTCCCCCACCCCCCTCCTCTTCTCATCCCTCGCTCTCTCTCTCTCTCTCTCGCTCTCTCCTCCCCCCATCACCCACACCACTGCTACCCTCTCCCCCTGGCCCCTCCAGAGCTGTGCTGTGCTGTGCCGGCTGGATTCCAGGGAGCTGCTAATGGATTACGGCTGATCTATATGCAGCTAGGGTGGGACACGTGTAGGCCCAGCTCCCCTTCCAATGGTGCTGCCCAGGAAAGCAGGCTTAATACCACGGGAGGCACAATCATGGCAGCTCCATCTCTGAGTGCATGGCACATTTTCATATCCTACACAGCCTCGCAGTTATGGTGTAAAGTCTGGGATGGATGAGCCATTAGAAAGATGACTCTACTAGAGCAGCTAGAACGGGGTTTCCAGTATGCAGCATGACTAGTTCACATGGATAATGTTACGTAGCTGGCGAGCAGCGTTTCCTGCAGGGTTGGATCCCGGTGTTTTTTAAGCGCTCCGCGAAAAGGCTGGCAGGGAGGTTGAGAGATGGCAAGATAGCTGGTCATGAGGGCCGTGAGAAACAATACTCGCTCTGACCAAATATGGCACCACATACCAGTCGAATACTGAGCTCTGGGCTCGGACTGCAGGGTGACCAGGGTAGACGTTGCCCTTCAGGCACCGGCACAGGATCAGCTTACCTTGCCTGCAGTGTTAACCTTTTCAAAAACTGACTGCGGCTTAATGATAGAGGGGGAAACCTCCATTTAAAAAAAAAAAAAAAAACCTATACTGCTTAGCTTCAACCTTCAGGAGCCTGCTGGTGAGGAGATGAGCAGACAGCGGTGTTTACACAGACGTGACAGACATGATCAGGATAACATATCCGTGTGTTGATCCACGAGAGACTGTAAACTGGAGCGCAAAAGTGTCCCTCCAGCGGCGAATGAGTCTTCTCTAAATGCAACTGGTTACACCAGTGATCTGATGGTGATGGTGTCTGTCATTGCATCCTTTTTTCGCCCAAGGAGTTTATGGATTAAACAGCAAGCTAGTAAACCTTTCAGAGGCGGTGTGTTGTGGCTACTGAGAGAGAGCGGTTGGTGGGCTGTGGCACTAATCTCCTGAACGGAGGGTAGAGAGGCAGGAGAGAGGGCAAGAGGTGAGGCAAAGTCCTGTGGCGCAATAACAAAACACACCCTAACACTGTGAAAGGTCAACCAATAGAAACTAGACCGAGTAGGATTTTAAAAACATATTCAACCTGGGCTTATCTTCCACGGGGGATTCCTTTAAACAATATACAGTAATGACTTTGTAAAACTAGATGGTCACACTGTGCAGAAGACGTGCAGGTAAAAGCTGTTTGAAGCAGAGAGACAATCATGTACACGAGCAAAAGGCCTCCCTGAGTGTGCACTTAAACACATGCACACAGCACACACACACCCAGAGAGTATGCTGGTGGGCAGAGTGAGTGGGGGAGGGGTTAGGGGGGATGGTACAAAGCCAGTTTGAAATACAAACACCGAGCAACCACCTCTGAGCCATTTCAACATGGCTGCTGCTGCTGCTGCTGCTGCATGGGTGAGGTTGATCCATGCAGGACTCGCGGGTACTGCAATTATCCGAGTTTCAGTTCTCTCCTGAGTGAAAAGGACGGCTCGCAACACAATGAGGAGATTAAACAGGACAGCTGTGCTTTTAGGCTTCCCGCCCTTTATGCTCCTTTACACCTGTGTAATATCTGCCGCGTCTGAGGAAACGCCATGAACGTACCTCTCATGATTTGGATGTGATTTCAGTTTTAAGAAAAGCAGGAAATTGCATTCACCGCAGTTACCTGGTGACTGTAACACCTGCCATTATATTCAGGTGGTCAGGAAGTAATTTCCCCCCTATGATATTTCTTTTTAATAATGTCTTATTTGAAGTGTTTTAGTGATGGATTTTTTCCTCCTTTTTTCAGAGCACTTGGTTCGGGCAGGCTGTGCCATGCATGTTTTAATAATCTACTGTTAAACCGTGGAAACTGGCTCACTTATCCCAGTTTTAATCAGAGTTTGGATTGGTTAGAAGCACCACAGAGTGATGACGTTTCCTTTCATCATTCATTCATCTTTATATTTTAGTATATATTGTTGTATACTATGTATATGTGAGTTTTGCGTAACATTACGCTTGATTATATGTGGGATACTTGGGTCACTGGCGGTATCATGTGACTATCATGTGACCAGAGCATTTACCTTTTAAGATGGCATCTCTGTGCAGAACTCTGAAGAAGAGTTTGTGCTCGAAACATCACTACGAAGATGTGCCAAGAAATTGCACTTAAAAAAGGGAGCTACGGCGTGCGGACCTTCTTCTACGTTCTTTCCTTTCATCCTTTCAGAAATACTTTCCCTGTCTGAAGGCTTTGTCGTGCACATGCGCATAAGTAAAAAAAAAATCTTTAGAAAAAGTGTATACATGGCAAAGAAATGAAGTCTAATGCTTTTTGCATTGAAATTCTAAACAAGCTGCAGAGTGATGCATCGAGTGCAGTCCTGTGGTGCCACAGAGAGAAGAATATTCAGGGTTATGTGAAGCAGGGACTACAGAGGGTGAAATAAGAAGTGAAATCACCAGCTGTGGTCTGTCCTTGGAATAAAAAACCTGCCTATATTTGTGTCTCCATGGCAAATGGTTGAATGGCTCTGATGCAGAGCATCTACTGGAATTCTGGACGCCGATCCAATTCTGGTTATAATCTCTTCAGAAAACGCTGCAGGGGGAGACGTCCTGCTGGGCAAAAGCTCCAAAACATTAAGACACAAAAAAGGATCCATCTTGCCTTAGAGAGAGAGAGAGAGATGGGTTTCTGCAGATGCTAGTGAACAGGTGAATGACCCCAGTGCTGCATGGCTGAAGGGGGTGGGGGAGAGTGCATGTGTTACACGGTCTGGGTAGAACCCTTCCAATTAAGACTCATTTTCTGTCAGGCGGTTCAGCCGTGTTACAGACAAACAAGTCCTGCCCAGGGTGCAGGCAAATGAAAGGAACCCCGTCCATTTCATCACAGGAGGGGGGCCAAAGGTTGCTGCATATTATGTACCCCATATGTACCAGTGCTGTGCAGCAAGGGAAGACTCTCTCGCTCTCTCTCACACACACACCAACACATGTCCACAACTCAACCTATAATCAAACCCATGGATCCATTTCCGTGTGAATTCATGCAATTTTCTAAAGAAAACGTCTTTTGCATTGGAGGATTCCCTCGCAGCAGGAAGAAGAGAATTTTTTTTGAAGATTTCAATCAATTGATAAAGCAGCCACGCGACTCTTAACCTGTTTTCCTACGTCACAAAAGGTCATGAATGAATTTCTCCTGTGACGTGGGTGTCATCCACAGGTAACACTAGACGCCACAGCCGGGTCTAGAGGGAGTAACTGGTATACAAGTAGCACGTACAACCCCTTACTGTTGTGATGGTGTAGTTGCCTAACCTGGGCACGATCCCCTCCCTTTTATAATACAGTTACATGGCAAACTCCCATTTAAAAATGAGCCCAACTTTAATTACCGGCATGGAACAATTTAATGTCATAATTGAATAGGTACAACAAAAGAAAGGCTGCACAGGGCAGAACGCCAGATTTAAGGGTGGCTGCAGGCAGAATACAAGAAGACAAAAGTCCTGTACCATAAAAGGCATAATGTTTATTCTCTGGAACAGTTTCGTTGGATTTATAGTGGCGTCTTAGGTGATTTCACTTTATGAAATGTGGAAATTGATGAGAAAAGGTGAACTGAATAAATCTAAATGACATCTTTAACGCAATTAAGTGTGCAGAGGTTGGTCTGAATACTTCTCTTAGCAACTGTAACCGACAAGAACCAGGAAGCAACAATATAATGGGAGCAGGCTGAATTAGCTGCAGTGCACGGCCTTCCAAATGCCTCAGTGAATACATTTGTTTTTGCTTCGGCTTCCGACAATTTTATGTAACAAAATTAATAAATAACTTAAATACTAACAAAACAATAGACATTTAAAGAACTAAAAACTATGTTTTGACACACAGATGACCACCTGAATAGGTGTTCTTTGTTAAGATAAAAGATTATATAGAGATTTGTTAGATTGAGATTAACAAACAAGTATTTAACTAAAAGAAAAACAGCGCATAGTTACGACTCTCTCTCTCTGTCTCTGTCTCTGTGTCTTTGGGTTTATCTGTGTTGTGTCCTCTATGCTGTATTGTATTGTGTGGCTCAGTTGCTGCATCCAAAGTGCCCCCTGCAGTAATTAAATAAAGACGGAGACTTTCACTGAGGCTGCCAGCGGTTCTGGCACCCACACATTCAGTATCCTACTGTGTACTCTCGCCAGAAGTGAAGCAATCAACCCCTCCACTAACAAGCGAGCATATGATTGGTATGATAAAGTGACCTCTGTGTTGAGAGAATGAACTTTGTTGATGAGATAAACCCCCACCTCCTGTAAAAAAGCAGCAGACCCACATGACCTGGAGCCTAATGCTTCAGCTGAGGACAGAGGGCATGTTGGGTAAGGAGGGACCCTGTATGGTCCAAGGTTTTACAGAGCTGCCACCCCCCTTCCTCCTCTTCCTCCTCCTCCTCCTGCAGCCTTTAAACACTGCATAACCTTCTGGCTATCAGCACTACATTCCACAGACTGTTTCTTCTTCTTACAGAACAACAACAACCCTGCCCCGAGGTGCTTCAGCCGCCGCTGCACCAACCAACCAACCAAACTGCCCTCCGACTGAACAGAACAGAACAGAACAGATGGATCCGTATATGCCATAGATACGACAGCCCAGCACAATCTATAAGTCCTGGCCTAACATGTCAGCAGAACATATAGCCTAAGTAGCCTTACTGCATTGTGCTGCTGCCCACACACGCCACTATAAGCCACGATCACAATGTACACAGGATACTGTGTGTGTGTGTGTGTGTGTGTGTGTGTGTGTGTTGAGGAGGGACAAGTTGGGTGAGGCAAGACCAACCGGCCCGATCATGAGGCACACACACACACATGCACACACACACAGGGGCCTCAAATTACCCTGCAGGCCCCCTTTGTAGTCCATAATAATCAATGAAACTACAAGTCACACTGATCAGTTGACTTTTTAAATTTGTTTGACACTTATTACTAAATTCTAATGTATATTTGACAACAGCTACAACATGCAGATGGTCCGACTTGGTGATAAAATTACAAGTAAAAGAGTTCAACAGCCGTTTTTTTTTAAACTTTTTGGTCAATATTTCCTTCTCATTTCTGTTTCGGTAGAGATACCAGCTTGCTAGTTATCTGCCGCAAAGCCTAAATAAAACATGTTTCAGTGTAATATACAGTAATTGACTCCTCAGTATTCTCACTCACACAACTTCTGTATAAGTTTACAAGAGACACTGTCTTTAAAATAGTGGGATTGATCACATGAACTTAACACTGTCAGTCTTCAAAGCTGTTACAGATGCAGCATTGTCATCATCCAACACTTCAGGCAGTACAGCCAGGGGCCCTAGTCCAACTTTACAAGCTTCACTTAATACATAAAGTGTAAAATGTATACGCGTGAACCTCGTCAAACCTTCAAAATCTTGTGCTATTCGTCTGAATTGTTGAAAAGCTCAGTTAATCACTAGGCCAAATTTTAGGCTGACAGGCAGAGCAACTGCTCACTTCTTGGGTGGGTGTAACCAGCGAATATATGGTCCTATAATCTTCATATTATAGGCTGCAGCAGCCTGTAACCCTGAGCGGGATAACAAGATGTGAAAATAGATGAATTTTATCTTCATATTGCCCTAAAGTTGTACAACAAAACTTTCCCAAGACGAGAGTCTAGAAACGTCTCAGCATCTATAGAAAGCTTTGTATAGAAGTTTACGCCAACAACTGCCCTCGGCACAGTTAACTTTGTGTGATTAAGCAAACAAGACTATATGCAAAACCTTTTTGTCATGCAAGACAAGAAAAAAAAACAGGAAAATAAAACAAACATAACTGATGTTGAACAAGTGAGGGCCTCTAACACTTTTTACTCAACCACAAAGAGAGACGGTATTTGAAACAAAAAGTACTTTGACAGTTATCAGTCAAGTGTCTTATCAGATCGTGTGTGCTGTGTAATTGTTCTCAGTTGAAACTAAACAAAGTAAAATAGACCTAGAGTGAAGTGGAAATGTTTTTTTACAGAGCTAAACATTTGGTTGTACAAGGGAGCTCACATTACTGACATTCCTGTGCCTTATTATCTCCATGCCCCTTGGTACTTTAACAGCACTAATCACCTGAGAGGCCGAGCTGCCTTCCCACCTGAGCACTTTACATTGTTGTATTATTAGCTACCAGGTGATTTGTTGTTTAATAATCAGATATTAAACACACTGATGTGGCTTTTTTTGTTGATTTTAACATAATAATAATAATGAAACACCTGGATATCATGCAACAATGTTTCTATAAAGCAGTTTTTTGGTCACAATGTAACATTACACCCACACTGTAGCCGATCACAAAGATGGTCGATGTGTAGCAGTATATAGCCCACCTATATAAAGACATCTACTGCATCGACAGCCTGGATATAAAACTCACGTTTTACAAGACAAAACCAGAAAGCAGCTGCGTCTACATTTGTTTATGCACGGCAATCCTGTTAAATCATTTTAATTAGCCCTACCTAAGACCGAGGTGGCTTAACCTACATATAAACAATACCAGGTCACATCATATGTATCGAGCTGTAGCATCTTTATCATCAACAAGGTGATGAAATACCGTGCGTAAAACCTGCAGTTTGTTTTTACACGTTAAGTTGCTATTTAATAACAAAGTCAATGTTATGATTACACGATCACAGATGGGGTCGATTTAATTGAAACCTTCAGCTCATTATGCATCATTTTGGTAAACAATTCACTGATGTTGGGTTATAAAAACAGAGAAATTGAGAAACACTAAAGCGACGAGTCGTTTTGTGGCTCCTTTTCTGTCGCCTATAATGTGCTGCTGCTTTGCCAGCCTGGTGAATATCTGGTACACACTCGTCCCGTGGGGGCATTTGCAACATTTGCATTTGCAACATTTGCAAATTTGCAACATTTTGCAACAATTGTCGTTTATCTGCGGTTTCCAAACTACGATGCGATAAACTAGAAGGAAATAATGCGGAGGGGTTTTTCTCGGCGTGCCAAGCAGAGCTGGTAAAGAGCCAGAAACAGGCAAACCAGCAGAGCCCCTTTTTTGTTGGCACGACGTGGAAAAAAACACCAAACCGATCCTTGCAGCAGCAGCTGGGAGAAAAGAAAAAACCCGACGCGAAAGCAGCCCCGTTGCGCATTCACTATCCACCTTAAAAACAGAGAAATGATTTGTGATAAATACCTTATTACATCGGTAGGATCGTTCTCAAGCGTTCTTTACCATCCTCTTGCTCATCTCACAGCCTTTCAGGACGCCATGTTGCAAGCTTATGACGTTAGGCTTCCTCACCCCTGACCCACATTTGAATAGAAACCAGCCCAGAGTGCAGCAGAGAAAACATCCCACTGTGGGAGGGTTTGTGGAGGGTTTGGCCACTTTCTCAGCCACAGGACCCCTGGCAGCAATGTTACCTGCAAGATGGCAGAGAGAGAGAGAGAGACAGACAGAGGGGGGGATATAATATTCACACTGGTTGGTTAGGCCTTCTTCTTCTTCTTCTTCTTCTTCTTCTCCCAGCTGCACGACTCAGCCATATGCTCCTGTAGCGCTCAATGCAGCTCTACTCTGCAAAAAAAAAATGTCCAGCTTTACAAGTTATTTTGCTTAATGCATTGGCCTGCTTCTCTGATTAAAGAATAATAAGAGGGAAATTTAATTTTAAAAAGCATTGTGGTCGTACAACAAAGAAAGAGTATGTGTGTTTCAGCCTGTGAGGTGGATCTGTGGAGTGGGTTAGGTGATGAGCACAAATATAAATCACTTTAAAAAGCTATACAACAAAAGATATTTTTGGGAGGTATATGGTTGAGGAAGAGTTATGATAAGGGTTGGTTTATATCTACTTTTTAACTCCGGATGGATATGTGGGTTGTACATAAACTTGGGATGCTGTGCATATATTGAATTTGGGATGTAAATAACCTGGGATAGTTTATATATTATATTATATTATCATTCTATGATATATGAGTTATTATAGGAGAAGTGAGAAAGGGGTGTAGGGAAATTTTACTTCTACCTACTACTTTTTGGACACTATTACTCTTGTTTTGTTTGTTTTTATTTTGTATCTGTTTTTATTTATTTTATGTTCGAAATAAAGTCTTTCATTCATTCATTCATTCATTCATTCATTCATTCATAATGGCACTAATCAATGTTAATGAGAGGGCGTGGGCGAAACCTGCTGATTTCGAGTAGTTTCATCAAAACACAATAAAGTGTCAGAAGGCCATTAATTAACATAAAGTGGCAATGTTGATTTCATGATAGAAAATGTTCTAATCAAGTTTGAATCACAAGGTAATTCAATTATATTGTACGATTTTATTGGGTTTAAATAGAAAAGGCTCGTTCCACTGATGCACATTAAGTAATATTTTTTGCAGTGTGCACTATATTTCTTATAGAGTCTTATAGTAGACACATATGCAATTATTTAATCCGCAATCACCATAGAACTACATCAAACCAACCCCTGTTCATTCTGAAACCAGTTCATCAGTTGGACTCAAGATAATAATTGTAATTTGAGACTTAAAATTTTAGTTCTAAACATGATAGATGGTGGAATGATTTACAGGTATCAGCAGAAAAAAGAAAGAGAGAGAGAGAGAGAGAGAGAGAGAGAGAGAGAGAGATGGTTCTGGTTCAAAAATTGGGCACCAGATGTGCGGAAGTGTGACGATCTGTTGGCTCCTCCTCTCAGCCCAGAGGAGCCACAGACCTGCCCTGAGCCAATAGGAAACAGGATGCATGATGGGGTTTCACCTACATGCCATTTACTGGACCTCTTATCAGTGACATTACTTTGATGATGGCTGCAGCAGCTCATAATGAATATTCCTGCCCATCGCCTGCGAGGTGCTGAGGAGACACAGATCCATCCAGATAGAGTATCAGTTTAATCTGCCATGCTTTATGTTTATGGCTCACATTCCACTGATATGGAGTTATATGGCGCTGTGCCAAAGTGCTCTTCTGACACGCTGTGGTTGGAGAGGAAAGTGCATCCTCTGTGTTGCATAATCGAGGTGCTTAGACTCACTGCATGTATGATATGGATGTGTTTCTGTGTTATCACCTCGCCTTGTAACTGAGGATCATTCACAGAAAACAACACTATAAGGCAAACGTGATGAACCTCATAAGGATATAACAGACTCTCAGTCTAGACAGTTATTTCCCCTTGTGCCAACTTTAAATGACAACATTTTTTTTACTCGAGAAAAAATCTATTTAGTGAAGGTGTCAGGAATATTACCAGTGTAGTATCTGGAGAGATGGCGGAGGCTCATCAGAACAAGTAATAATAAGGGCGTTGACACACTTTGTCCTTTGCATATTTCACATTTAATTGTCTCCCAATAGGGAACCTAATTAATAAAATCGCAAAATAAAGACGATTAAAAGGATAATTACAAAAAGCTGGCACAGTTAAGTTTCTGTGATTGATGACCTGACATGCAGACAAAGCATTTGTGGAAAATCAATCGATCAATGGAAATAATCAGGTGTACAAACAGTCATGATGAAACATTTAAGAAAGTCTGAACTTGTCCTCGGTGTTTGACAGCTGGCATGCATTCATAATGATGATAGTGATTACAGTTTGTTTCTGTTGGCATTGATTTAAACCATCCAACTATTTAAATGAAGCCGCAGGGACTGGGTGTGTAACAGGGCAAAGTGGCACAGGATAAACAAGGAGAGCGAGGTAAGAATTTCAAGCAAGATCCAACAAAAAAAGAACATAAACAGTACAAAGTTATAAAACATTTGTCTAACTGTACCCCTGCAGTGTAACCCTGCATGCTTGATAACATATACATCCGTTTTCTGCAACATCTATAAGGTGATTTTGGGCTGGGGTGAGCGTAAAACCTTTGGACTTGATGCGTAAAAACTTTGGATGTGATGCGTAAAACCTTTGGATGTGATGCGTAAAATCATCTTTGGATAACACCAAGGCGCTGACAGCGTGTCATCACCCTCTCACCTCCTCCTCCTGCTCCTGCTCCTTCACCAAGGAGAGCGAGGTAAAGCATTTCAAGCAAGATCCAACAAAAAAAAGAACACAAACAGTACAAAGTCATAAAACATTTGTCTAACTGCACTTCTGCAGTGTAACCGTGCATGCTTGCTTGATAACATAATAAATCCATTTTCTGCAGCATCTATAAGGTGATTCTGGGCTGGGGTGCATGCGTAAAACCTTTGGGTGTGATGCGTAAAACCTTTGGAGGTGATGCGTAAAATCATTTTTGGATAACACTAAGGCGCCGACTGCGTGTCATCACCCTCTCACCTCCTCCTCCTACTGCTCCTGCTCCTGCTCCTCTACAGCAGCATCTCCACACTCTGCTGAACAGCGTCACCCTGAGCCCGGAGCATCCTCTGATGTACAGGATGGGAGTCAGGGCTGCGTTAACTCGGGGCAAGATGCGAATAGGGTCAGTGCCTTCATTCTTAAAGGTAAAACATTTCGAACGAAAAAAATTGCATGCCATAACGTGACAGAATATAGGAAGCCACGTCCCTAAGAAGAACACAGCCACCACCAAGATGAGATACACCGATGAGCGCTTGCTGTCTCTCTCCTCTGAAGGAGGCTCTCTCTCCAGCTGTAACCTGGCTATCATGAACAGTCTGATGTTCAGCCCTATCATTATGATCACTGTGAATATGTTCCCCCCAAACGTGCCTATGCTGGTGATCTGTCTGGCCACCCCGACTGTGACCACGTTGTGAACAGCCACGATGAGGAACGCATAGAGCCAGTAGGAGAAGATGACCAGCAGGGTTTTGTTTCTGCTCATCCTCTGGGAGTATTTAAAAGGTGACACCACCGCGTGGTACCTGTCTGCCTGCGCGGCCAGGATGGCCATGTAGGACAGCCCTAGAAACGTGTGCACGATGTAGAAGGTTCTCGTAGGAGAGTCGAAGGTGTCCCTCACGTCGAGGACACCTGCGTAATAGTAGGACACGCCGGTGCAGATGTCGCTCATGCAGGTGCTCAGCATGTACATGAAGCGGTTCTCGCTGCGCAGCGCCTTGTTCAGCAGGATGGACAGAGACACGGACACGTTGAGGAAGATGATGGTCGCAGCCAGGAAGATGTTGAAAAGAAGCAGCATCACATTGCCAAAGCTTGTGAGAGGCAGCACAGGAGACCAACCCTGCAGGCTGTTGTTACTCATCCGAGCAGAGAAAACAAGAGTGAGCAACAACAACAGAGTGTTCAGGTCTTCATGGCACAGCAGAGAGAGAGAGAGCTGACAGCATGCAGATGTGTGACTTCGCAGCTGGGAGGGTTTACCTCTGCTCTTATCTATGTAGGGAGGAGACCACCTGGGTGACTTTAATGTCCATGGACAACAAGTCAACAAGCTCATTATGAAAATACACAGAGGACAACAACTTATTGACTTTTTGGTACAATTTTCTCAGTGCATGTTTATCAGTTTATCAGAACAGCCTCCCTCTGGCTCTGAGGACAGCAGACTTTTAGCATGGGCAACAAACCAATCTATTTAACTAGAATCTGTTATTGCAACTAAAATACCATTTGATTATGAATCACCTTTGGCAATTTTTAAAACCTTTCTCTTTGTAGAGTCTTTTGCTGCATGTAAGTTAAACTTTTTATTTCTGTTTAAGCTGTCTGATCTCTATTAATCTAAAGCACTTTGACTTTATGAAACCACTTCATAAACAATAACATTTATTAGTAACCTCTTGCAACTTTGTGCTTGTTAAAAGTTTTAGGACACAAGAAAGAAAGTAGAAAAGACTATAATTATGTAACCTGCTATGATCTTTAACTTTTCTTTATTCTTTAATCTTTATTTGGTGCAAGTGGGAGGGTTTACCTCTGCTCTTATCTATGTAGGGACGAGACCACCTGGGTGACTTTAATGTCTATGGACAACAAGTCAACAAGCTTGTGATGAAAACACACATACAGAGGTCAACAACTTATTGACCTTTTGGCACAATTTCTCAGTTTATCAGAACAGCCTCCCTCTGGCTCTGAGGACACAGCAGACTTTTAGCATGGGCAACAAACCAATCAACAAACCTGCAACAATGATCTTTGGCAGAGAACAGGTCAAAAACCTGTTGAAGAAGAGATCAGGAGAAGGAGATGGGGATGGATTGGCCACACACTCCGGAAACCGAGTACCAGCATCACCAGACAGGCCCTTAGATGGAACCCACAAGGCAAAAGAAGGAGAGGCCGGCCCAAGAACACCTGGTGCAGGGATCTTGACATGAACATCAAACAGAGCGGGCTGACATGGAAACAACTGGAGAGGAGAGCCCAAGACAAAAGACTTTGGTGGACTTTGGTCAACGGCCTATGCTCCATAAAGGAGCGATAGGCTTTGAATGAAAAAAATGAATGAACAAACCAATCTATTTAACTAGAATCTGTTATTGCAACTAAAATACCATTTGATTATGAATCACCCTTGGCAATCTCTATTAATCTAAAGCACTTTGACTTTATGAAACCACTTCATAAATGATAACATTTATTAGTAACCTCTTGCAACTTTGTGCTCGTTAAAAGTTTTAGGACACAAGACAGAAAGTAGAAGACTATAATCTTTAACTTTTCTTTATTCTTTAGTCTTTATTTGGTGCAAGTGGTTCCCAAAATAAGGTTTAATGTGTTGCTTTCAGGCCATAAAAAGAGAAATACTGACCTATCAGTTTTAATAAGATGAATCTCCCATACTCTTATCTCCCCTAACCTGTCTGTACCGAGCTTGTCGGTACAGACACCCCTCTCTAACAAGGCTAATTATGAATCCATACAGAGTTAAGTAGTTGACTGAAACATGTAAATAAAACACAACATTTATCAGTTAGTAATCACAAAGTCTGTTATCGCAACTAAAATACCATTTGATTATGAATCACCTTTGGCATTTTTTAAAAACCTTTCTCTTTGTAGAGTCTTTTGCTGCATGTATGCTAAACTTTTTACTTCTGTTTAAAGGTCCCATATTGTAAAAAGTGAGATTTTCATGTCTTTTATAGTATAAAGCAGGTTTAAGTGCTTTATAAATACTGTTAAACTATCAAAACGCTTAATATACGGAAAAATACACACAGTCCGTATTCAGAAATTGTGCGTTTGAAACAAGCCGTTAGGATTTCTGTCCATTTGTGATGTCACAAATGTACAATATTTAGACCATTACACGGTTTTAAACGTAAACATTCTAAATGTGTCCCAGTTTATTTCCTATTGTAGTGTATGTGAATGACATCAGCTGACAGGAAGTAAACATGGACCCAAACTGTTGCCCAGCAAAACAATTCCATTGCAATTCTGTTGAAATGCACTTAAACTAAATGTTTCAGACTGAGGGTGAATACAGGTATATTCATGCAGACAGTACGAGGAAAATAAAGGGTTTTTGGACATTATATCATGTCAACATGTTCTAGTAGAAACACAAAATACAAGTATGAAACTGAAAATGAGCACGATATGGGACCTTTAAGTTGTTTGACCTCTTTTAATCTAAAGCACTTTGACTTTATGAAAGCACTTCAGAAACAGAAACATTTAGTAGTGGACATCAGCCTCTGAAACTTAGTGCTTGTTAAAGGTCACAAGAAAGAAAGTAGAACATTATAATTGTTTAACTTGCTATAATCTTTAACTTTTCTTTTTTCTCTAATCTTTGTTTTGTGCAAGTGTTTTCCAAAGTTGGGGCTCCCAAACTAAGGTTTGACTTGTTGCTTTTGGGCCATAAAACTAACTATCAGTTTTAATAAGAGGAGTCTCCCCTAACCTGTCTGTACCGAGCTTGTCTAAAAGTTGCATACATCCTCTCTAACAGCGCTAATTATGATTCCATATAGAGTTAAGTAGTTGACTGAAACATGTAAATAAAACACAACATTTCTAGTACAGCTGCTGGAGATCGCTCATGTTTAGTGTCTGGATGCTCCATCAACAACAGCATGTGTCCACATGTCTTCATTCAGACAGACAAACTTCTAGTCCTATAGTCTGGGGCAAGAAAAGGATTTTGTCAAATGCATGTTTGTGTTTAAGGTTAATGCATTTCTATCACTGCTTTGTTATCAACTCTTTCAGTTACACTGATTTTATTTCAAGTGTGTGTTTATCACTGATAGGACTTGAAGAGAAAACTCCAGTGACCCAAAAGCATTTCTACATCATGATGTCCACTGTGAGAACCAGTTTATGAGAGAAACTCAGTAGGATTCACTACGCTGCATATAATGAATATATTAATTTGGACTGAACTTTACAGAATTGAAGTCATTTGATGCAAGATTAGAGATCACTGCCAACAGCAGAGAGAAGTCTTTTGGCCTTAAAATATTAGTTTTTGCTCCCTCTAGTGGTTGAAAAGCGCATTGACTTTAGTCAGATATTGTGGGGTGAAAGTTCTCAGAGATCAAATGATTCAATGACTCACAGGGAAGTTCATGTACTGAAGCAACTAAAACGAGCAAATGAGTTTAATGGAGAGGCCTTCGGGTGATCAATGCTCATTTATTTGGAAACTTTCATTAAACGTTTGGCAAAATGTACCTGAATTAAAATAAGTGTCTATTGTGAGTTCATGTTGTTATAATCCAAGCAACATGTGTTGGTTCGTTTTATGATTGAAACAAGCACTTCATGTCCATGCAGATATGACCATTAGTTAATAACAGTGGCAAAACAGAGTCATTCAAATCATGCAGCTGTGTCGTACTAAAGGGAAGGCCTATATGACTTTGGCACTCAGTTAGTAAAATAATTTGCTATAAATGATAAAACTGTTCTGTATCCTTAAAAAGTGCATATCTACACATGGGGACCATTTGCACCAATAAAACAAGCATATTGTGTCCATTACTCCCACCCACGTTACCTTTGAGCCAATAGAATCTCTGATACGATTGTGACACACAGCAATAAGTCCATTATTTTGAAGCTGAAGCACTTAACTGAGAGTCAGCTTTAGACTGGATGTATTATTATATTTATAGTCTGGATTATATTATATTTATTACTTTAATAACTTTAAACATGCACTATCTGCAACCATCTTGGACACTAACCACTGGCGCGCTTTACACTCACTTTACACTATACATCCTGTTTACCACTTTATTGCTGACTGCCCATATGCACATATTACATTTATTTATTTATTGCACATTCTACATTTATTTATTGACAGACTGCATACACTATTTTCATCCATTCACTCTGTATGTTTTGTATCTCTATTATTGTTTTTATATTTTTTGTATACCTTTACCTCTCCTGTGATTCACTCTGTTTGCTGATGTTGCTGCTTTGACACCTGAATTTCCCTCCAGGGATTAATAAAGGTTCATCTTATCTTATTTTATCTTATCTTATCTTATCTTATCTTATCTTATTAGGACTTACAACTGTTCATTTTCTGAAAGCTTTTAAGATCAATGACTTGAAATGTAGGCCATAAATGCTGTCAAGTTGAGTCCAAATGTAA
>CAKAOH010025795.1:0-43132 GCA_916701665.1 Sebastiscus tertius | reverse complement strand
ATATATATATATATACATATATGTATATATATATATATATTATGGCATGCCGTTTAGGAAATTATTATATATATATAATGTGAAATTTGAGAATATTGAATGAAATCCTGAGAATATTGAATGAATGCTGAGAATATTGAATGAAATCCTGAATATATTGAATGAAACTCTGAGAATATGGAATGAAATCCTGAGAATATTGAATGAAATGTGAGAATATTGTATGAAATCCTGAATATATGGAATGCACACTGAGAATATTGAATGAAATCCTGAATGTATTGAATGAAACTCTGAGAATATAGAATGAAACCTGACATCATCAAGGTGCTGCTGCCATCTTGTGTTTTAGGACATTATCCGTACAGATCTTGGTGCTGCTACGTGTGTCAGCGAGTCAGCACGAAATCTAGTATCAGCAATCCTAAACAATGAGGAGATAATTAACACCCTGGTGAATGTGTGTACCATGGGACAAAATAATACTGGTAAACATATTCAATACCGTTCTACAGATGAAGAGTTTATTCACTCTTTCATCGAGGAAGACTAATGCACAACTGAACTAGTTCATTAAAGTTGGAAAAATATTGACGGATTTGAACTTCCAGATCAATAACTCATAAACGAAATGTTAAAACACCAACGAGGGATCTTTCCTACCGTAGCAAGATAGGCAACGAGCTACAAGCTCATTTAAATCACAACAAGCTGGCCTCTCACCTGGACACATAACATTGGTGATAACACTGTGAGATGAGTGGTCAGGGACCGTCTACAAAGTGAAACGCCGAAAAGAGTTGCTACAAAAATATTCAATAACTTCACTATTATACAGTGTAGTGATACCAAAATCACTTCACACATCATAAACGGTCTCTTCTTGCTTACACTACAATGCTTATTTTGGAAAAATGTGCTTTTGCATAATTTTGGTGAATTTATAATGGGAAAAATATTCAATGCACTTTGTGGACGGTCCCTGACCATTGTGAATTGTATGCAATTGAACAGAGAAATAAACAAGCTGTGGCCTGAGCAAGACACTAACTTTGATCCTCTCTCTATCAATCCATAGAAACAGTATACAGTATATATTAGCTACACAGTGCTTCCTAGCATGTGTTACCCTTGCTACCGGTCCAGATTTCCCCTAGGTTTGATGCCGGTAACACATACTCACTGTACATAATCATTCAATGACGTCCATCCATTCAGTATTTATTTATTTGCATAGTCTTTATAGTTTAGAACTTACAGAACACTTGACTATATGCTAGAGATTTTATTTTAATTTTATTGTTGGTCATTGGTATTACACACTCGCCTCATCTGCGGGCGAGTGTGTGGCCCACGCATCGGTCTCAACAGCCAAGGGCTACCATGTATTTTAGGGCAAAAACTATCCAGTTTTGTATAAAAATGTTGTGATGACAAGAAGTTCAGAGAAAAAGCAACTCCTATATATTGTTAGTTTTATTTAGATGTTTCATTTAATTATGGCACCATGGCAGAGGCAAAGAGTTAATGTTCAAAGGTTATAATATGTATAGTTTTATGTTAACAAAATAGTCACTGTGCTCCAGTTTCTTGCACTACAGCATATTTCTGAAGATAAGAGTTGTTGCCCCCTTTGACCACAAGAGGGAGTACTATATACCTTTAAGTGAGCGCTTCTGTGAGGAGTACACAACACAAAGGTAGCCTGCATGGCACTGTAGTGTTAAAATAAAGGCTAAACAGAAACATGAAACATAAAGGAAGAAAACAATAACTTTCTTAATAACTAGTCTTTATTCAAACAACGTCATATCCATAACTTTGAGTTTTCCCCTAAAATAATGTGGTCCTAAACAGTATGAATTGTATGAATTGCTTATGACTATATGAAACGTGTGAATCCCAAAGCCCCAATTGCATTTATATGTAATGTGAGTAGTCATAGCACTCTCACACAACTTTACACCCAGAAACTAACTTGGCTATAGTTTGTGTGGGCACATTGAAGAGGATGTTTTGAGCCGTTATTTGACACAGACATATATTTTAGTGGTCATTGTAATCTAGTTTCAAAATTGTTAGAAAATGTATGATATTGTAGCATATCTGTATTTTATATCAACTTATGTATCTAGTATATGTGGTATGTATAAAAAAAAAATATTGAACATCTTGTAGGCTATGTAACTAGCATTACACTTGCATAAGGCTATTTAAATGTGTAGTTGAGTAACTGATGCAGGATAATATAACTAATCTTGAAACATCCCACTTTTTGTGTCAACTTGTGTTTAAGGCATAGGGGATAGAAATAAGCGGTTACAGATAATGGATGGATGGATATATATATATAAAATTATATAGTAGCCTACTTTCACTTTTGGTACTTAAGTATATTTTGATGCTAATACTTTTGTACTTTTACTTGCCCTTTCAGAGAAATTGCAGTTTTTACTGTACTTTGATTGAAATAGCACACAAGCAGAGCACCCTACACATTCCATACTGTTAAGAAAGTGAAGGATTAATTATGAACATACAAAGAGGGCTTCAGTGCAACAAATACCATGCGTCATGGTTACACTCAATAAACAGACATGTCCATTCATGAATAACATAATACTTTCTCACCGGGCTGTTAACCAACCTGGGATAATAGCTTGATCCGATGTTACGCTTTAAGTCCAGAGCAGGTTGTGTGTGGGAGCTTGAAGGGCAGCAGCTGAGAACAAAGCGAGGGAACCAAAAAGAGAACAAACAGTCAAACAACGGGACTCACCGTAGGAAAGCAGATCCAGTCTCTCGACTCCCCTTTGGAGACCTTCGTCGTCTGTGCGCACGGGGTCTGCGGCTTTTTCCGGACACCACAAGAAAGACACACAGAGAAAGGTATACTGTACTGAATGAACGATGGTGTTTTTGTTTTCATTCAAGGATATTATCATGATATTATTAATTTTCATGAAGTTAAAGGAGACTGTGTAGGAGGCAAATGTTTTTTTGTTTCTGTCTAAGTAGAAAACTGATATTCTCAAAGGTCTCAAACACAGGTAGAAGTGTCCTATAGGGCCAAAATGGGTTGAATATGGTTACACTGGCTGGACCCTTTCATTATTTAGAAAATCTTAAAACACTAGTGTGTGTGGAATTGGTTTTGGAAAAATCTAGTAGGCACATTTTTAGAGTGGTCAATTTGGTTACATTCAATATTCCTCTGCAATCCTTCCACTCTCAGATGCCTGTGTGGTATTACAAAAATCCAGTCTCTAATAATCTGTGTAGCTGTGTACGTGTGTGTTTGTGTGCGTTTATTTTTTAATTATATTGTTTAGACAAATACCGATTCACATGAGTTACAGGATTGACCTTATGGGGACCAAAATTAAGTTAGCACTAACGTTAGGGCAGGTCAGGTTTGGACGGAAAGCAGTTGTGTTTTAAGTTACACTAATCAATATTTTCAAATTAACAATGGATCAAATGACTACATGTAATGTGAGAGGAGCTATCTGAGTCATAATTACTGAGGACACTCAGAGAGCACAGACCTCCGCCAAGGCTGTTTCCATAACTGAAAAATAATGTATGTATTCCCCCTGTGATTTAGATTCACTCCCAAATTGAATAGGTTCTTCCTTAGCCCATGCTACATGCTTCCACCAAGTTTCATGAAAATCAGGCCTGTAGTTTTTCCGTAATCCTGCTGACAAACAGACAAACAGACAAACAGAACTGAAAACGTAGCCTCCTTGGCGGAGGTAATTAACACCTGACTACAGTTTTCCTCCACTCTTAGCGTTTTAGCATGTTTCAGCTCAATATTTTGTTTTTTACGGCCCACATCTTTACTGTTTTGGTACTGTTGGTTGGTAAACCAACTGGTCACTACCTGCCCAGCACCAAACAGAAAATCAAAGTTAGCTAGCTGGCACACATAGCGGAACATTTAGGAGCTAAAGAGCCAGATATTTCCCTCAGGAGTTGGTGGAAACCAAAACTGAGCTAAAAAGTGATTGGACATTTGTCGGGTGACGAGAAAGCACAACACAAATTTATATATTTATATTAGTTGCAATTAGCCAACTAGTTTGCTAACATGTTAGCCATAAGGTGATAACATTTCATCGTGTTTTCTTCTTGTTTTGCTGCCCAAAAATTCTAATGCAGGTCAACACAGTGTCCTCATAAATGACAAAAACAAATGTGTCTATTACAGACTAATCACAAATGATGAATACTTTAGTTTTCAGACAATTAGCCAGTAACTGTAAAACTATACAGTATATACAGAGTTCAGAGGTCTCAAAATACTGCTTTCCTGCTTTGGCCTTCAATGCTAGGCTAACTACTAAACTATTCCATTGCCAGATATTCACCATAAGGGTGTATAAAAATCTAATCATTTTTATATGTATCACAATCTTTTGATCAGGTTTTACAAAATGGCACCCAGATTAAGCGTTTCTGTTTTTACATGTGACCTTCAGGGCACTGCCACTTTAACGTAGATGAAGCTAAGCGTGATTTGACATGATTACAAAGCCATTTCAGAAATGACTTTCAGGCATTCCTGTCAGGTCTGTTTTATTGGATGATGGTCGGTGCTCCCGGTGAATTGGCTGTCAGAGAGGCAAACATTTTATCTTGGCGTACATGTGTTTGTGTGTTCCTACAGGGGAGGAAATGAGCACTGGAAGATTCCGAAGTGGTGGGAGAGACAAGTGCAGGTAAGATCAGAATTCCATAAGAACCAAATCCTCTTCTTTGTCCTCTAACGGTTTCGCCAGGGTAAAGAGCAGGAAGGAACAATAGTGATGAAAGTCATTGCGAGAGAAAGCACCGACTTCAGGGTGTATGTAGAGACCAAGAGAGTCCAGAAAAAGAAAGTATGACCCACCTGTGCAGTGTCTGAATTGCCAAACCTTCATAAGTAGCTTTGCACAGCTCTGTGATAAAACTTAAATAGCCTCCTATTCATCATTTCTCACTGGATTGGCGAACCCCCGAGGTTATCCACTTAACACTTCTTCTTGCAAAAGAATGTGCTTTAAGTCTCTGCATGTGACACTGTTACATGAAGTGGCAGAGAGAACTGGGGCACCGAAGATTAGCATTTTTTATTTTGTAAGGGGCAAATCTCTTCTGGTTGTTTCTTTCCTATTGTCCCCCACTGCTCTCCGAAAATTAAAACGCTGTTGACTTTCTGCCATGATTTATTGTTTGAACTCTACCACTATACCAGTGACTCCATCAGAAATTATTTCATATGAGTAGTTATAGATTATATTTACATGTTGTAAAGGTGTTTGTCAGTTAGATACAGGACTTTTATGTAATCCCCAAAATAATTCAATATAATTAATTTCCATTGCTTTGGGAATACTTTACCCACATGACAACAATCAACACAATATCTATATCAAATTTTATTTGAATATTATTACCATGATTTTATAGAAATCGTTACAGGTACAGTATTATTCTGTCCATAGTTTCAGAGTCAATGATCCAAACAGGAAAGACTGTTTTCTGTAAATAAGTGTGAAGGGTAAAAAATGCTGAAGAGAATATATGAGGATTTACATTCCAAAATGTCAAACAATTATTGGGAAAAATCTTTGTTATTGTATTATATATAGTTCAGGATCTCTAAATTATTGAAGCCCACGTGTGTAATTATTTTTTTTTGTCAACTGTTGGTTTTAAATATTATTTGATTTATTTTTATTTTATTCTTTTGGTTTTAATTCAGGTCTTATGAATTTTTACTGGTTGGTTGCTGATCTTAACTATTTAAATTTGTATTCCTACTTATTAATGGTTTTAATTCATGCGTATCATTTATGTGTCTGTTTTAATTTGTGTTAACTTATGTCAAATGTTTTATCTTTACACTATCAATACCGTGTTTGTAGCTGCAACTGCTGTGGTTGCTCACGTGTTGTCCACCTGAAATAAAATGTGCTTATAAATAAAGTTATTGCTAATTCTGGAACTAAACTTTTCATCTATAGTTGAAAATATCATCTCACACATTCATGGTTTTGAAGCCTTTAAACCATTCAAGAATTACGCAAAATGCTTTGGAGTTGCTTCATGAATTATGTGCTTCCAAATCTATTATGCAAGCTGTTCACTATTAACTGTGCTGTAACACTTATTCATTTTAATGATTTGAGCTTTTGTTCTTAGATTTAAAAAAATGTCAGAGCTTACAAAACTGCATTCAACCCCCCACCTCTCTCTGGATTTACAAAGATAACCTTTCACCTATATGAGGAGAGGCTGGATTGAGGCCAAAAGAAGCTAATGCTATTGTGTTCTGTTGTCCCCTCACTAATGCATGACCGTAATTGCGGAGTTACATGCATTGTTCTCAGCTTGTGTACTCAGTGTACTCAGCTTGATAGAAAGAGCGCCGGTAATAAACCTCTTAGGGATCTGAAGGGTTACTCAAGTCTTGCAACACGACCCACAATGATGGAGGATCAGCCTCCAGTCCTCCTCTTTTGCTCTCTGTGACTACACACACACACACACAGACAAACACACACATATGTTCACATGCCGTCTCCTGCCTGCGATTATCGTCCAAATCTAACTTCCTCTTGCCCACATTCCTGAGTCAACCCCACTGCTTTGTCAGTCATTGCTCCGTTGCTGCATGACCACTCGGGACTCTGCCACGGAGAGGGCTGCACCGGTGCACACAAATTTCACCCTGGGCTTTTTCATCCTGGCCAGTTTGGACCTCCAAAATCAGAGGCTGCCTGAAGACAGATTTGAGAATTCGTTCATGTTTCATCCAGTGGCTTGAGCAGAGTGGGCCGCATCAAATGGTTGCAATCAAAACAACCAAAGACGTCTGAGGAGAAATCAAGCCAAAGGAATTTCTCCCACTGGATTTTGCTTGTTTGCCCTGGAAGGACAGCACCTTTATTTTCTATTTAAGTAATCACAAATAACCTTCCTGACCTTTAGGACAAACAGGTAACACAACCAACACCAAGATGGACCCCTTTACAGACTGTCCACGTGTGCGCTCAGACAGCATGAGCAGCTCAGTTTCTCAGGGCTCGAGGTCCAAGGTGCTCCTCCGCCAGCGTCTGTCTCAGCTGCTGACTTGCATAGAAGACATGAGCTCTGACGACGAAGCCAGCGAAGAAGTGTCCCGCACACTGGACGAAGCGTTTCAGCTCTGCGGGCGCTTCATTCCCACAGACACATTCAGGTTGACATGCGCACAATGCTTATTCACGCATTCACACAAGGTTACACAGATACACAGGCAGGAAGTGCTTGAGTTTATCTGGATTTCTTTATGGTTTGACACTTCTTAAGATTAAAGAAAATGTGCATATTGAAAAAGTAAATATGTTATTAATAATATTCTGTATTTTTGCTTTAATATTTTAGGACACAAATAATACTGTATTATATATTGTTGAAATGAATAACTGGGAATGAAAGTAGACATAGAAATCATACTTTATATGATTAAAATGGTTTGTTTTCCAGTATTATCATTTGTAATATTACATTTAATAACTATAACTCTTAGACTATTTACAACAAGGCAAATGTAGCAATGCAACTTATATTTGTCAGTATTTTAAATTTTTTTCCATCACTTTGGTCAATTCTTGTCATAATCAAACACTGTAACAGGCTGCACATGGTGACCTGGAACGTGGCCACATCGGAGCCCCCTGAAGATGTCACCTCTTTGCTGCAGCTAGATGTCCAGCCCCCCACAGACCTCTATGTGATTGGGTGAGAAATAACAATATGGAAACTTGGAATTTAAAACTTAGGACAAAACTGAAGGACAAAAGTGTCTCTTATACATCAGTGTGTTTTTTTTCCATTTGTTTGTGTTGGTGTGTGTCAGCCTGCAGGAGGTGAATGCCACCCCAGTGAGGTTCATCTCTGACCTGTTAGTGGAGGACTCATGGAGCCACGTCTTCATGGACACACTGGCACCCAGAGGCTTCGTCAAGGTAAGAGAGGATGGAGGAAGAAAAGACATAAACAGAAGTTACACATTTGGGTCCATTAAAGCTGGAGTAGGCAGATTGGAACAAATATGATTAAAAAAAGTTATTTTATAAAACTGTCACTATATCCTGACAGTAGTGCATGAGACAGGTAATCTGAAAAAAATGATGTGCCTCTGTGTCCTCCGGTGCTCCTAAAGGCATCTGCAAGATTTCACAGACCGGAGGAAAACAACCAATCAGAGCTGAGCTGGAGCCTGCTGTCTCTGAGCAGCTGTCAATCACTCAAACGGACATACTAGGCAGAGCTGATCAAATATGAATAAATATTCTGTTATTGTAATGTCTATTTCTCGCCTCAAATGTTTTCAGAAACATCTTGTGTAGTTGTAGTTGTGGTGTACTGTTTAGCTGTGAAAGACCCGGCAGCCATGTTGAGATCAGTTGAGGAAATACCAAGCACCACCCACCAGCCGTAGCAAACTTGCAAAGATGTTTCCGAAAACATTTGAGGAGAGAAATAAGCATTATAGTAGCAGAATATTAATTAATATTTGATCAGCGCTGCTTAGTTTGACTGTTTGATTGGAGCTTGCAAGTGATTGACAGCTGCCTCCTGAATGAACAGCCAATAGGAACGCTCTCCCTGAAATGACCTGTGATTGACCAATGTCTCCCGTCACAGGCTAGATTTTTTAAAGCCTGAAAACAGAGCCATGAGGAGGTGCAGAAGTCTAGTTTTCACTCAGAGCACTTGAATTACAATATGCTGACAGGTTATTATGAAATTTTTTCCCAACGATGCCAAAAATATTCTGCCTACTGCTGCTTTAAGCTGGTATGAATAATAGTGTCTTGAAGGCTGCTGTTTGTCTCTGAAAACTTAAATAACCATGGAGATAAGTAGCTTAAAAATCCTCAAATACTCTTCTTTTTGACATTGACTTACTTTGTGAGACTGGTAGCATTTTGTTTCATTTGATTTGACCTTTATTGGAAAATATTTTTCTTTAAGCTGCATAATTACATATTCTCATATAATACAGGAGAAATAAAACAAAAGCTATTTTAAAGAAAAAAAGAAAGTGAACAGATTAAATTTCAAAAATGATTAATAAAATCTGTCTCTATTTCTGTCTAGGTCACATCATTGAGGATGCAGGGTTTGCTGCTGCTGGTTTTTGCCAAACAAATCCATCTCCCCTACATCAGAAACATCCAGACCACCTACACTCGTACTGGCATCTTTGGCTACTGGGTAGATTATCACAGTGGGAGCGCTGGTTAACCCTGAACCTTATAGACAACAACACTGTAACACTCTGCACACCAGGAATTTCTTTGGCATCAGATTAAACACATTATGAAAGGCTTATTGTGTTTGTTTAGTGAGATGTGCAACAGCTTTGACTGAATAAAATCACAAACAAAGAACAGTAAAACTGGTGTGGTAACACTTGCAAGACAAATGGTCTAATGTTAGTTAAAGGAAAAACATCATCTGGCTGAATAAAGGCCACACTTTTTCTATTCATAGTAGTACAAAAAAGGAAGGGGGTTAAACAACAGTATATTTCACTTTCTTGTAAATACTGCAGTAAAATGAATATGTATTTTTGCTGCATATATTATTCCTAAAAGACAAAAATATCACTTTACACTTATTGTGTGAATCTTCAGAAGTCCATCTTTCACTTTAAATGCGATATTCCTTCCCCTCTGTTTATCTGTCAGGGTAATAAAGGAGGAGTGACCGTGCGTTTTTCCTTCTATGGCCACATGGTGTGCTTCCTCAACTGCCACCTAGCAGCTCACGTGAACTACGCTCTGCAGCGTGTCGATGAGATTGAGTACATCCTGGAGACACAAGACTTTGACATCGATGACACCCCACATATCCGGGATCACAAGTCAGTGCACCGACATCAAGGCCCACAAACACACACACACTGTGAAACATATGCACAGAACGTCATTGTTAAATAGATAAAATGAGGCTCCATCCCTCTCACGAAGGGTGGTGTTCTGGTTTGGCGACCTGAACTTCCGTATTGCAGACCACGGCTTGCACTTCCTTCGCTCGTCCATCAACAGCGGGCGCCTTAACTTGCTGTGGGACAAAGACCAGGTGATGAGCCGGAATAAAACACACACACACACACACACACACACACACAATATCACACACTCTTGCTAATTTATTTCATGTTCCTGCAGCTCACCATGATGAAGAAGAAGGAACCTTTCCTGCAGGAATTTGAGGAAGGGCCATTAAATTTTAAACCCACCTACAAGTTTGACCGTAACTCTGTAACCTATGATACCAGGTAAGGTGTGCCGAAAACAGATGTATAACACGCAAATACTCAACACATTTCTCATCTGTGCTCTTGTTTCTGTTTGAATTTTGCACAGCACACCGAAGACATGGTTGGGTTTTAAGTAAGATGCATTCCACGTTTTTTGTGTTGCATGCCCCACATTCCTTTATTTCTTAGCCATCTGTCTTTTTCCTGACGTTTATGTGTCTCTTAACGACACATGTAACCCCTGAGACACACTAAACAAGAACCCAAAGCAGCCAGAGCAGTAAACCCTGATGCATAGATGATATTGGGAGCAGCTCTTTCTGTGAATCCTATCCGTCCCTGACACAAACACCGTGTATGTGTCTCTCTCAGAAAGAGCACTGTGGCACTGCCCCTAACCATGTACAGACCCAGGCCCCTGCAGCGCTGCAGCACCACCCTCTTCTTCCTCCTCACCTCCCTCACCTGGGGGTTGCTCTCTGTGTGGTTGGGGGCCTGGCACAGAGAGCTAGACCCACTGAGGTGGGTGTCTCCACAGATATACATCAGACCAGCAATACGTCATCCAGAGTAGGTTTGCGTGACCCTGTACCCTTTTGGGGAAAAACAATCCCACGTCCCTCATAGACGGTATCAGTGTAAAAAGAAGAAGTTGAAACATGTCTCCAAACTTCTACTTTAAACAAACCGGTAATAATGCTATGAGTTGCTGTGTAGTTGGTTGCACCAACAATAAATCCAAAAATGTTGATCTCCAATTTGTTCCCCTGCCATGTCACATCATCACTGAGGCTGGGCTTCCTTTTGGAGGAAAGAAACTTGCTGTCACAGGAGAGAAAATGACAAAAAGCTGTTGGGTAGCGGGTTAGAGGCTTTCACACTGAGATTTGAGGCACATACGATACATGAATACTCACTGTCAGTATGGTAAATGGCTGACTGATGCTAGTGACAGTGACTAGCATGGCTAGCTAACGTTAGCTTGAGTGTGAGGCTGCTGCAGTAATACAGTCATACATTAACGTCATAGTGGCCTTAACTTTTTGCGAAGTACCCGTATGTGCCGGTCTGATGTATACCCTGTAGGAATAAGAGCGGGCCCCATACTATGAAATAGGCAATAAAGGTTTAATGCAATCACAAAATAACTGGACACACTGATATAAATCACAAGACACAAAGGGGTTTAGTAAACATATTAACCTTGATGAATTTCAGACGTGTTCTGCAAATTCATTACACCTGAGACAACTTCCTCCTGCACCCAGCACCCCACTGTTTGCTCTTGCATAATGCATGTGTTGCTTTTTATAGTGAATGTGCATATACATAAGCTGTACCATGTCAAATGGTACACTGCTGACATCCATTATTTTTCCACAGAATGCTACACTGTAGGTATAGCTCTGCACTGCATATGTGTGTATGTGTGGTTTGTGTTCTTTAACAGCATTATTTCCAACATTTTTGTATAAGAATAGCACTTGTTTGTTAGGTTGACACAAATGGAAATGTGACTGGTAAGCATTACAAACAGATAATTCAACTCATTCTCAAATTGGAAACCGTGTGATCACCACTTGCCTTTGCTTTGCTCAGTGGCAAGAAGAGGAAAATGGCCTGGACGGATCGGATCCTCTGGCGCATCAAGCCCCAAACCATGCCATCAGAGGACAATGATGAGAAGGCATCGACTTCTACTGACGATGGACTCGATGAGTATCCACTCCTGGTCACTCAGGACAAGTACACCAGTGACATGAGCTATGGAGTCAGTGACCACAAGCCTGTCATTGCAACCTTCACTGTGGAGGTGAGAGCAGGCTCACTGTAGGACGCTAGGACTGTTAATCAAGACATATAAGTCTGATTCTTTACTTCCAATACAACCACTAAATGCAGAGTTTTTTTCTGCATTATTATTAAAGCTCCTTCTCTTTCCTCCTGTCTTTACTGCAGCTGAGGAAGTGCTTTGACACACCACTGGTGCACGTATCTCCCCTGGGTGTATGGAGCGCCGACCACGATGCACTTCTTAACTACACCATCCAAGAGGACTTCATGTCCTCCACGTGGGACTGGATCGGCCTGTATAAGGTACTGGGACAGACATAGAGGGGAAAACAAACAAACAAAATAATACAAGAAAGATTTGAACTCTTGGGGCTGTTCTCCTGCAGATGGGATTCAAGAGTGCCTTCGATTATGAGACCTTCGTTTGGGTTAGAGAGGACGAGTTGCCAGAGACAAATGAAGTCATACAGGTAAAGTACAAGTGTGACATTTGTATAATGTTTGGACAAATACTATATGAATGTTTGCTTCTTTAAAGGGGACCTATTATGCTTTTGGGCTTTTTCCCTTTCCTTTAAGCTGGGCATAAACTGTATGATTTTAGCCCTTTCTGGCCTGAATTTTGAGCCGCACGACTCATTTTAGAGTCAGACTTTCAGCTTCGTTGGGCGACGTTTGCCATGCAATGTACAGGGGTGATCAAGGACTGATTAACCCCTCCTGATCGGCCATTGGATGAATTTCTGACATGTCCGAAATTTTGACCGTCCACAGGCTCTCACACAGTTGAAGTAGCGCCTCGAACCGATTCCCCAACGTCAGTGCCTTTTTCTTACTCTTTTTACAGTAATCAGAGCGTAGCTATCAAGATAACAATCTACAATAGATATAGTAAACATAGCCAGCTTACCTCCAATTCTCTCTGCAAAATGGACAGGCTAAACTGTCCACATCTTCCTAGCCACCTGTGAGTCCATATATGCTGGCACCTCTTTTTTTTAGATGTTTCAGCAGACAGGATGGCACAAATGATCAAGGCATTGTGACCCGTACAGATCTCTGCTAGCAAACAAACTTTACCAGCCTCTGAGGTTCCAAACAAGTCTTTATTGATAACTGTCAACAGCCAGAACAGCCCGCAGGGGCCAACGGTACGTGTTTTTTTTGTCTAGCGTTTCAGACAGAAGGTGAAAAGAGGTGCTGCCTCAGCTGGTATGAGAAAAAGAAAGCGTTTTTTGAACATTGAAGCATGTAAACATGTTCCAGTAGAAAGCCCAAATACAAGTATGCACCTGAAAATAAGCTTAATAGGTCATTTTTAATATGCGTGTGTGTGTTGGTTGCAGGTATCTGTGGATAAGGACGAGATCCCTCTGCTGGGTGGACATTATGTTTTGGGTTACTACAGTACAAACATGCAAAGCATTGTCGGCCTCAGTGCTAACTTTCAGGTGAGTGTACCTCTATCACATCTCTAGTTATACTTTATTATACTGTATGTCATGTTATTATCATTTGTTTACTTAGAAGAGGATTGTGCCATTTATGCCCTGAGACACCTCAGTCTATGCTCATTACCATTACCTAAGACACTTCAGTCTATGCTGATTACCATCAAATGTTGTAGGTATTGCCAGAAATAAAAGAAAAGGCTTGACTAACACTGAAATCAGTGATGCAAAAAAATAGTACAAAGCACAGTTTCTGTGAGTAATTGTTAAAAAAAATAACATACAACTAAATCATTTACCCTCACTGTTTCATGCCAATCCTCAGTATATTTCCAACAATGTCAACAAAAACTGAAAATTAGAAATTTCGTAAAGGCAGAATTTATGCAGAGCAGTTTGTACAGATGTACCTAATTAGGTGGCCACTGAGTGTATGTTTGCAGTAGAAACTGTGCATGGCAGTTTAAACTGTTTGGACTGTTTAGTTTAAGGATCTCATCTTTGTTTCGATCTTGCAGATCCTGGAGTCAAAGCGTGCCGTCATGGAAGGTCTTGTTCCTGAAAACATCAATGGACTCAACTAATAAGAACAAATTCACCGCAGTGCCACATCGTATTCCTCCCCCCTGGAAATTTACACAGAATTGATTCAGTCTTTCAAATGCCCCCAAGATCAACTCAACTGGATACGCTGATTCAGGCATTCAATATTGGCCACCACACTGTGCTATCACGTGGACCTGAAACTTTAATTTTTTGTTTTCAACTTTGCCTTCAAGGAGTTCACCTTAAGTGAGATTCACTCTTGCTGGAACAGTCTCTCCACAAATATGTTGTTTTGCTGTAATGAGAAGAAAAGGATAAGTAATGTTTTGTTTGTGATTGTAGTGCAGGTCAATATAGTCCTTGGTCAAATTGTATTTGAAAATACATGTTTATGTTTTGTTTTGGGCTACATTAGTGCCAGTGCAGAGTTGTACAATAAGTGTGAGAAAGATCTACCAATCATAGGGAACTGTTGTATAAAAAATAGGGCTGTCAAAGTTAACGCGAATGTGTGCTAATAATAACACGTTAACACAAATTTGTTTTAAAGTCATTTCTTTAACGAATTAACGCAACTTGCATTTTTTAGGTCGTATGTATCATATGAAACTGGAAAATCTAAGGAATCCATTAGTACCAACCAAGTCATACTTGCTTGTTGTGAAGGAGGATAAATAAAGCTCAAAACTTACGCTAGAATAGGTAAGGAAAAACTGGCATGACCATTTTAAAAGGGGTCCCTTGACCTCTGACCACTAGATATGTGAATGAAAATGGGTTCTATGGGTACCCACAAGTCTCCCCTTTACAGACATGCCCACTTTATGATAATCACATGCAGTTTGGGGCAAGTCATAGTCAAGTCATCACACTGACACACTGACAGCTGTTGTTGCCTGTTGGGCTTGAGTTTGCCATGTTATGATTAGAGCATATTTGTTATGCTAAATGCAGTACCTGTGAGGGTTTCTGGACAATATTTGTCATTGTTTTGTGCTGTTAATTGATTTCCAATTATAGATTTATACATAAATTTGTATAAACCAAGCATATTTGCCCACTCCCATGTTGATAAGAGTATTAAATACTTGACAAATCTCCCTTAAAGGTACATTTTGAACAGTTAAAAAATGTGTGATTAATTTGTGATTAATCGTGATTAACTATGGACAATCATGCGATTAATCTCAATTAAATATTTTAATCGATTGACAGCCCTAATAGAAAATGATATGTTGATGCAGGCTGTTGTGCTGTCTTAATGCAGAAAGATGCATCTGGTAATTGAGTTTTTAATATTCTTGCTATGGATTATTGTACTCACGTTTCTTCGGGTTAAATGACAAAGATGGGAGAAATATATATGAAATATAATGTACACATTAATTCCTCTAAGAACATTTAATGTTAGATGTGGATGCTGATGTGGACTTCTGCACTGAGGTGTTTTGAGAAATATTGCTTTATAACAAATATGTGTAATGTACATGAGATCATATATGTTTATCATGACAGACTCTAAGTCAGTGAACAGAATCATAAGATTATATTTAAAATTAATTATTTATCTATCTTGCTGTAAACCTATCAACTGTAGTTTCTCACATTGCCTTTTCTATCCAAATGCAAATATTATGATTGTTGTCAAAGAATAACAAACTGTCAAAATTAAAGTGAAATTGTGTCTAATTGATTGATTGATCAGCATGTATAATGTGTATTGGGATTATGTGTTTCATTTTGGTAATGGCGTATGAAGTACAGATTGTTGGTTAGAGAGTTGCTGGAAAAAAAGCCTTTCAAGTTCATCTGTGATTACAGTGCTGGACTTCTGTTTTCCTCTTGATGAAAATGTGTTAAACCCCCCCAAAATGTTTGAGGTCTAATTAAAGCTGAAAATTAGCAGCTGACTTTGAGAGTTCATTGGCATATTACATAAGAATGAATTAATTTGTGATTGTATTCATGAAAATAATACAACCTGATATCGCCTCCAAGGTTAATGACTAATCACTGGAATAATAGTGACTTCTACGTCAGGTAAATTACCTATAATTCAAGCCTGTAACATATAACTCAAATTTCTAGCAAGTGCTAGTATACTACAACATCACACTATCCTGCATACCCCACAATCAACACAACTGTGATTTGGGTTTCTCTTTCTCTTTCGATATACTCTTTGTAGAGGTAGATCGTATTCAGAAGTATTTAAAAACATATAAGGGTCATTTGGGTGCTTAAGTGAGTTACAGCTAGATCCAATCCAACAGAACCATCCATCCATTTGCAAGTCATTAACCATTTTATCTTTCATCTATGCTGCTACACTGGGATAAGCCAATACTGTTATAAATATATATCAAAATATGTCAGTTTCATATGGGAAGTAATAGGCAGGTATGACTTTATGGTCCTACGTTGATGGTGTGCGTGTGTGTGAGAATAGAATAGAACAGAAAAATGTAAATGTAACAGTATATGTTCTTTATTCCGTTTATTTAGAAACCATAATATTATTAATAATAATAATATGAATTCATCATAATTATCATTATCATTATTATTTTTATAAATATTTTAGCATATTTATAAAAACATATTTCAACCAAAGACACATGGGTCCAATAATCCGTAGCAAGAATTTTGAAAACTCAATTACCAAATATTTGTATAAATGTTTTTAATTTATATTTTATGATATAATAATAATAATAAGAATAAGAATAATTTGCTATTTTAATGAAACACTATTAACACTAAATTATTGTGTGGTGGATAGCTGAAAGTTGACGTCGAGCACAGAATTTACAGAAATATAATAAAAGTGAAGATGAGTAAAGTAGCACGGCAACCAAACAAAGATGACGACGGTTCCTCCCATTTCCCATAATTCATTGCGCGAATCCGTTCACTGACATGACAACTGCGGCTTATTGGAGTATTTCTCCTGTAAAGGCTCTCTGGTGATATACACGTGGGGAGTTTGAACACATCGCTACCTCGCTAAAGGTAAACTTTAAGCACATGTTCGTGCCAATTTGATGTCGTATAAAACTAGACACTGTTGTCTAAACAAATTACGGTTATCGTACTGCCCTGTGGTCGCTGCTTAAAGGAATTAGGTGTCCAAAATGTTAGCTAACAGCAAGCTAGCGGTGTTAGCTTTCTTGGTGGACAGCATAGTTGAGATTGGTTAGCTAAAAGTAAACCACTAGCTAAACAGTTAATTTTAACAAAATCTTTGTAATAACGATGTTAATCGTGGCTCTACAATATGTTGCTCATCGTCCTGTTTTCTAAATGAATGAGATAACATAATGGATATTGTGTCACTTAGCTAGCTAACGTAATAATGTTGCCTTCATGACAACATCTCTGTGTGAACGTTTGGGTTTGACAGCAGGGAACTGCCATTAAGAGATCTCTCAAACGTTAAGAATAATCTAAACATATTGGCAGCTGTCTATAAGCGTTATTTATTTACAGTATTTACTTAAATTCTATTAACATACGCGATTATACCTCCATTAATATAAAGCACATTGTTTTTTTCGGTTTAGATTCAAAACTGAGGATGACGAGTGAGGACGTGGAGCGGCTATTGATCCAGTTTCAGGATGAAGAAGGGGAGGTTCTGGGTTCACCTTTTGATGTGCCTTTAGACATCACCCCAGACAAACTACAGCTCGTTTGCAATGCACTGCTACAGAAGGTAACCAGCTGCCTTTATATAACACATCTGGATAATTCAAGTTGTGATTAGGCTGTACATATCTGTTTTTTGCTTTTATCCACTGCAGGAGGAGCCAGTGCCACTGGCATTTTTTGTGCGTGGAGAGGCTGAGGTGGTGTCCAGTCTCGGGTTGTGTGTGCAGGCTCTTGGGGTCGAGACAGAGCAAGTTCTGCCAGTGGTGTACCAGCCTCAGGCTGTGTTCAGGGTTCGAGCTGTGGCCCGCTGTACCAGCACGCTACAGGGACACACAGAAGCTGTCATTTCAACTGCTTTCAGTCCCACCGGCAAGTGAGTAAAGCCAAGTTCACACTACACGACTTTCAATATCATCAGATCGCTATACTGTTAACACTACACAACTTGCTGTCTTGTAATCAGGAGTCTTTAATCGTCTTTAGTTATTGTGGTTTTCACACTACACGACTGACCGGCGACAGGGGTCACGCACTACAAGATCTTTCACTGGGAAGAATCCCCGATGAGGTCTCTAAACTACGTTTTGTCATGAAAACATACGCAAGAAATACACTGTATAATACCATACGCAAGACACATTGCTGATGTTTTTGTATGCATGTGTTCACAAAATGGCCTGCTTCCACCGGTTTCCACACTCTTTTTATACTATTTTTTACTAACAACTTTGCTCCGTGTCACAAATGCAACACATACAGTAAGTTCCTATTGTGACAGGCGACCCCTCCTCCCCAGGTTTCCCCTCAACCCATGTCTCGAGCTCTCATTGTCTGGAGCTTGTGGCCGGAGTCCCCGACAGGTCCAGATATTTAGAATGCTAGATATCTGGAATGTGTCTGTGAGACATCAGCAAGCGTTGACGAGCCTCTCTGCTTGCGCTTTTGAGCAGTTCACACATGATTCTAGAGCAACACCGATTTGCCTCTGATCTGGGGCTTTTGTTGGGGAGCGGAAAATCAGGGCTAAGTCGTGTAGTGTGAACCAGACATCTCTGATGCAGAATAAACAGCTGCCTGTTTGTCATGCTTGTTTGTGCTCTGATTTATCCAAGAGTCCTCATAATTTAAAACAGTTAGAGGGATGAAACTATCATTTATTTTCCGAAGACACACATTGGTAGATTTAGACATGACAACAATTGTTAATTCAATTGTCCTTGTTTGTTTCAGATATCTGGCCAGCGGTTCAGGTGATACCACAGTGCGTTTTTGGGACTTAACGACTGAGACGCCCCACCACACTGCCAGAGGTATAAAAAATAAAACCTTACTGCTACAAGGCAGCGTGGTCTGCTGTGATTCAAGATACAAGTGATTGATAATGTCTGTAGACACCATTGTGCTGTATTTTGCTTAATTGAAGGACACACTCATTGGGTACTGAGCATCGCCTGGTCACCCGATGGCAAGAAGCTGGCTTCAGGGTGCAAGAACAGTCAGGTGAACTTCCAACACACATACAGCATGTCTTAGGATGTATCCCCTGAATATTTCATATTTATTTTTGTTTTGTTGTGGTGCTGTTTCTGTAGATCTGTCTATGGGATCCAGTGACGGGTACACAGATGGGGAAGACTTTAACCGGACACACCAAATGGATCACTTGGCTCAGCTGGGAACCTCTCCACCTGTGAGCACTCTACTCATCATTTTCTCATTTCTGTAAATTGCCACCTATTATACTGCTGGCTTAAAATCCCATTCAGATGCAGCTTCCGCACTGATATATTTTACTTGTGAAACTGTAAAATTTAACAACTGTGGGCCTTTTCAGTGAAATGGCCGAATTTAGCTGCTTTAGTTTCAAGGTCCTGGTCTTGTGCTTGCTAGAAGCAAAGCTCTGGTGCTTTTTTGACAACGCCGCTAGATGGTGTTGCAGTAGCGCTGCCGCCATTTTGGACTGAAAATGCCAATGAGTCTGTGGCCATGGATGCATAAAGAGACGTCTGTAAATCAGTAATCATCAAAAATACTGATACATCAAAAATGTAATCAACTTCCCAGTGCGAACACTTAAATAGCCCTCATTTAAATAATTATGTCCTGAAAGTTGTAAAATGAACTAATAGCTGAATCCATGGTTATTTTCCTCAGCATAATAAACGTGCATCAGACAGGACTGCACCGCCCTGCATGCTCATATGACATATCCGGTTCTGTCATATTCCTGCTAGCTGTATGCGGCTGTAATAATGAATATATTGGCTGTAATTCATCACTTTTATTATCTTATAATACACCCATGGGCTGTTTTCTGTAAGCCTGTACCGTGGTGGATGTATTAACGTCTCTGTTCCCAAACAACCGGCTATCGGCCAGTAGCTAGTAGTGCTAGTAGCATGACATAAACAGAATTTAATGTAGTTGTAGGCTATTTACGAACACGCAGGGCAAAAGCACAGGGCTAAACCTCTTATACGTACATACATGGTCTGTGGTCTATTGGACATCTATTTTGGAGGTCTTGACATGACAAAGATTGAGATTGCTCACAAAATCTGTGTGCTGGATTTTTCTAACTTCCATTTATGTCCATCGCTCACTTTATGCTCCTCTGGGAAGCGACCAGGCAAAAAAGTTTAATAAATAAATAAGTAAGTAAATAGTTACAGTCCCCTTGAAAACTATTGGAACAGCGAGGAAAATTCCTTTATTTTTGCTGTACACTGAAAACATTTGGGTTTGACATCAAAAAATGAATATGAGACAAGAGATCAGGATGTCAGCTTCTATTTCCAGGTATTTACATCTAGATCTGGTAAATAACTTAGAAGATAGCACCTTTGTTTGAACCCACCCATTTTTCCAGTGAGCAAGATTATTGGAACATGTGACTGACAGGTGTTTTTTGTTGCCCAGTGATGTCCTATTACATTGATTAATCAAACAATAAATAGCACTGAATGTCTACTCAGTTTCAGCTTTGGGTTTTGCCTGTGCAGACTGCATTTATAGTTAAAAAGGTGTAACCAACATGAAGACCAGAGAGCTGTTTATGGGAGAAAAGCAAGCAATTTTAAAGCTGAGAGAAGATGGAAAATCAATCAGAGCCATTGCACAAACATTGGTCATAGCCAGTACAACCATTTGGAATATCCTCAAGAAGAAAGAAACCACTGGTGTACTGAGCAGCAGGCGTTGAACCGGTAGACCAAGGAAAACATCAGCAGTTGATGACAGAAACATTGTGAGAGCTGTAAAGAAAAACCTTAAAACAACTGTCAGTGACATCACCAACAACCTCCAGAGTGCAGGAGTGAAGGTATCGCAATCCACCGTTTGCAGAAGACTTCGGGAACAAAAGTACAGGGGCTACACCAGAAGATGCAAACCTCATTAGCAATAAGAATAGGAAGGCCAGATTGGAATTTACCAAAAAGTACAGAGACGAGGTTCAAAAGTTGTGGGACAAAGTTTTATGGACTGATGAGACAAAGATTAACCTTTACCAAAGTGATGGAAAGGCTAATGTGTGGAGAAAGAAAGGATCTGCTCATGATCCCAAACCCACAAGCTCATCTGTGAAACACAATGAAGGTAATGTCCTGGCTTGGGCTTGCATGGTTTCTTCTGGGACGGGCTCATTGATCTTCATTGATGATGTAACACATGATGGCAGCAACAAATTGAACTCAGAAGTCTACAGAAACATTTTGTCTGCCAATTTAAAGGGAGATGCAACCAAACTGATCGGGAGATCCTTCATCATGCAGCAAGACAACGACCCAAAACACACTGCCAAAACAACCAAGGAGTTCAGACTCAATCTCCAGACTTAAACCCTATTGAGCATGCATTTTACCTGCTAAAAAGGAGACTAAAGGGAGAAACCCCCCGTAACAAACAACAACTGAAAGAGAGAATGCAAAAGTTTGGTGATGTCAATGGGTTGCAGGCTTGATGCAGTTTTTGAAAGCAAAGGATTTGCAACTAAATATTAAGTATTATTCACTTAAATCTATTTTAAGTCTATCTGTTCCTCTGCTTTGCTCACCTACAAATTTGGTGCTCCATTACAAACAATGCTATCTTCTAAATTGTTTAACAAATCTAGATGTAAATACCTGGAAATAGAAGCTGAAATCCTGATCTCTTGTCTCATATTCATCTTTTGATGTCAAACCCAAATGTTTTCAGTGTACAGCAAAAATAAAGGAATTGGCCTCGCTGTTCCAATAGTTTTCGAAGCGACTTATAATAGCACACTGATCAGCCATAACATTATGACCACCTGCCTAATATTGAGTAGGTCCCCCTTTTGCCACCAAAACAGCCCTTACCTGTCGATGCATGGACTCCACTAGACCTCTGAAGGTATGCTGTGGAATCTGGTCCTGTAGGTTGCGAGGTGGGTTCTCCATGGATCGGACTTGTTTGTCCAGCACCACCCACAGATGCTCTATTGGATTGAGATCTGGAGAATTTGGAGGCAAAGTCAACACCTCCAAATCGTTGCCATCCACATGATGTAAAAGAAAACATAATGGTCATAATGTTATGGCTGATCAGTGTATGCATATTTATAATATTTTTATTGTTCAACACAGGTCATTTTGGTAGAGACATTAAAATTATGACAATAGAATAGAAATAACTTAGTTTTACTTTTGGACGTCACTTTTTAGGTGGACATTTTACTGGCGTCCGATAACCGCTTTCAGTCCAAAATGGTGGAGGTGTAGCTTTGCTGCTGGGCGCTGACGTTGCAATGGACTGAACAATTGACTTTTAACTTCTTAGCAATATACATTCTTTGATTTGACTACAACTAGTAAAAAAATGACTTCAGAAGAGAGCTTTGGCTATGGATATGGACGAAAGCAAGTTACAGTAACCAAAGTAGAAATAGCAAGTGCTGTTGTGGATGCTGATTTGTCTATGAATATGGACAGTAAACCCCAGCAATATGTTTTATCTTTTCAGAAAAACTAATGAAAGAAATGCTCAATGAGAGATTGCATTGGGTTACAGAAGCTAGTGTAAGCCAGACATGACGTCAGGACTAGGGATGTCACGAGAACCGATACTTCAGTACCAAGTCGATGCCAAAATTGTAAAAAAGTGACGGTACTCTTTTTCTACACGGTACCGTATGATGCCTGTAACGATCATTGGTAGGGATGTGGCGGTGAGGACATTTTTACCAGCTGTTAATAAACTTGTGACAACATCGGTGTTGCCGATTACACCGGACATTTTACAAGAAATGATGAGCGCTGACTCTGATCTTTACCGTCGGGTGGTGGTGTGTCTGGCCTCTCCGGTAGCGCTTTTGCTGCGGGGCTCCGCTGTGGGGGTCTACCTGGCGCCGCTGCTCCGTGCACACCGTCTGTGATGGCTCCATCCGCCTTGCGACGATTACCTCATTAACGTTATGGTTCCCTTATAGCATTGGGATTAAATGTGAAATATTGCCAAATAGGTGCGTTTGCTTTTCACTTCGACGACAAATCCTCTGCTACTACTACTCTGAGCTGACAGACCAGATGCGTTCACGGTCAGTTTTTAGTGTCCGTCGTCTGACTATCGATTGATAACATGCCGCTGATACGCCAAAATGAACTAAATGGGTAAATTATTTTTATTTCTAGTCTACATGCCTTTTTTGTAATGTTCAAATCTTTTTAATAAAAGATTATGTGTTGAATTACATGGGATTTATTGTTGTTGTTTTTTTTTACCGTGGTATCGAATTTGGTATCGACAATCGTGGAAATTCACTGGTATTGGTATCGACTACTAGATTTGTGGTACCGTGGCATCCCTAGTTAGGTCTCTAGAGCGTATACTTGATTTTGAATTAGGGCACATTGTTTTTAAGCATTCTGTCCTGATTTACTGTTTGTCTGATTCACCTCTTCTTCTCCCTTTCAGTAACCCAGAGTGTCGGTACTTAGCCAGTAGCTCTAAAGACGGCTCAATACGTGTCTGGGACACTGTGTTGGGACGCTGTGAGAAGATCCTGACTGGACACACTCAGTCAGTCACCTGTGTGAAGTGGGGAGGAGATGGACTTCTCTACACTTCTTCCCAGGACAGAACAGTCAAAGTCTGGAGAGCCAAAGATGTAAGCGTGTGTGACACGTCTTTAAAAGTCCCCACAGACAGAATGAGTTGAATGAGAGGGAGAGAACATCTGCGTGTCAAAGCAAGACTTAGGCCCGGTTTCAGACCTGGCATTAACATGCGTCCTAAGTGATCAGACCACAAGGTGACAGCTTTAAGTACGTCTGTTCACACCTGGCATTAGAATGCGTCTCCACATGTGTTGTGAGTGACAACCTGGGATCGGATCTCACTTCCTCGCTCTATATGCAAATAAACACGTAGTAAAAATACAGCAGATGTTGTGACGTAATAATACGTGAATGTCGGTAGTAATATCCTACATATTCGTGACTTTGGGTACATTTTATTAACATTAAAATAAAAGGTTATCGTACCAGCAGTCTCCGGTACCTCTGGGCCATTGACACTTTTGCCTTTGCCAGGCAACAGCAGAGACGGAGCTTCAGAGCTGGGGATGAGGGAGAGCATGCGGGCGGGCGGGTGTCAGCACACACATTCGCAAACACACTGCTAAAAGAATGTGGCCATATGTGGCCCAGACCACCTCTGAATGTGGTCTGAGTGACTGGATCTCAATGCATCCTCAATGCGTCTTGAGTGCATTCACACCTGTATTAAGAGCTGTCCACTTGTGATCCGATCACTCAGGACACATGTTAATACCAGGTCTGATCAGGGCCTTAATGTGTATTTTCTTCTATTTGTGGGTATAGGGTGTCCAGTGCAGGACTCTGCAGGGTCACGCCCACTGGGTGAACACTCTGGCTCTCAGCACAGACTACGTCCTGCGCACTGGAGCTTTTGAACCTGCAACTGCCACTGTCAACCCCCAGGACCTCACTGGATCATGTAAGGATCATATAACTTTCCTTTAGGAAACAGTGCTAGTGTTACTACTCTTTGAAGAAGAGGCTTTCTGGCGTTTATGATTTCAAACATTTTTCTTTCCCCCAGTGGTAGAGCTGAAGGAGAAGGCTTTGCAGAGATATAATAAAGTTAGGGTAAGTCCTGTTTGTTGTCTGTACTGATGTGTTCAAGCCTGCAAGTCCTTTATATCAGTACCCTTACTCCTGTTGTGGTGCTGCAGGGTTCAGCTCCAGAGCGCTTGGTGTCTGGCTCAGATGATTTCACCTTGTTCCTGTGGAACCCTGCAGAAGACAAGAAGCCTCTGGCCAGGATGACAGGCCACAGCGCTCTGGTCAACGAAGTGCTCTTTTCCCCAGACACCAGGCTCCTTGCCTCTGCCTCATTCGACAAGTCCATTAAAATCTGGGATGGACGCACTGGAAAGTAAGAAAATCTCTCATCATGAATGAATCTGTGTAATACTGCTGTTGTGTGTGTGTTACTGAGTAATTATGTCTCTGCCTGATTGTCCATTCCCAAAGGTACCTAATGTCCCTGCGTGGCCATGTGGGATCTGTGTATCAAGTGGCGTGGTCGGCGGACAGCAGGCTGCTGGTCAGTGGCAGCAGCGACAGCACACTTAAAGTTTGGGACATCAAGACTGGGAAGCTGAACATGGACCTGCCCGGCCACGCTGATGAGGTGAGAATCCTGATAGTTGTGTATTGAGTGTGATTTTTTTAAATTTTCTTTTTGTCTAATTGCCTTGTTACTTGTGTGTGTAGGTTTATGCAGTGGACTGGAGTCCTGATGGACAAAGAGTGGCCAGTGGCGGGAAAGACAAATGTCTCAGAATGTGAGTGAGATGCTGAGAAACCATATTTATATTTTTGTCAGTTAGTTAAATATTAGGGCTGTCAATCGATTCAAATATTTAATCAGGCAAAATCGCAAATTATTTGCACATTTTTTATGTGTTCAAATGTACCTTAAAGGGAGATTTGTCAAATATTTAATACTCTTATCTACATGGGAATGGGCAAATATGCTGCTTTATGCAAATGTATGTATACTGTATATTTATATTGAAAATCAATTAGCAACACAAAATAATGACAAATATTGTCAAGAAACCCTCACAGGTACTGCATTTAGCATAAAAATATGCTCAAATCATAACATGGCAAACTGCAGCCCAACAGGCAACAACAGCTGTCAGTGTGTCAGTGTGCTGACTTGACTATGACTTGCCCCCAACTGCATGTGATTATCATAAAGTAGGCTTGTCTGTAAAGGGGAGACTTGTGGGTACCCATATAACCCATTTTCATTCACATATCTTGATGTCAGAGGTCAAAGAACCCCTTTGAAAATGGCCATGACAGTATTTCCTCGCCAAAATCTTGCACAAGTTCGTAGTGTTATTTAGCCTCCTTCACGACATGCTAGTATGACATGGTTTTATAGTTTCATATGATACCAATATCTTCACTCTAGCTTTAAAACTGAACCCACTACAACCTCCGAAAGATCAATTGTGTTATTGCGTTAAAGAAATTAGTTAACACGTTATTATCGCTTTAACATTGACAGTCCTTTTAATTACCTATGTTTTCTCACACGTAACCCTTTGTCCCTGTGTTGTAATTCCAGATGGAGAAGATAACCTCAACTCTGTTCCCCTTCCTGACTCTGGCAGAGGATTTCACATCTTCTACTATCAAGAAGCCTGGCAGCTGGAGCAAAGGTGGCTAGACTACCTAATCCTGTCAACAATGGCATTGTGTCTAGGACCTCTAACCTATTCATGATGCAAATGCCCTCTCCAAGTTTGAAACCCATGTGTGAATATTAACACTGTAAAGGTGTTTAGCGGAGTGGGAAATTAAAATGGCAGAGATTATAATCCTCATAATTTCCATACATTGAGATAATTTAGTTACAGTGTAGTCAGTGTTAGCGTTTCAAATCAAAAGGGTTTCCATTCATGTACATATTGTTTTGTGCACATCAGGGGCCCTGACATGTAAAGATCTTGAGCCTCATTATAGTGCCACGCCCATATGCTGAAACCACAAACAATGTTATGTATTTATAAATGAATATATAACTTCAATTTCTGAATACAGAATATAGTCAAAAGAAATGGAATGAGATGCATACGTTGAGAGATTAAAAATTAACATTACTAGATGAACTATATACTGCAGGTGGACCAGCGAGGCAACAGGTGGGAGCGTTTAATACCTTCCTCTGTGATGTTAATGCCAACGGCATGCACCTTCAGCCTTTAATCTCCTCTTTCCTGCGGTCAGCAAAGCCTCACCCGGCTGATTTTTCTGCCGCTGCGGTGATGCCAAGTGTCAGCAGCTCTGATCTCTCTGATTCTCCATTCCACTGAGGAAAAACCAAGTTCACTCTTACAGTAAAAATAACCTGTTTTATTTTCTGTATTTAACGGGCTTTGTGAATATTTTGATATAAATAAATATTTACATCACAACTTTTACCTAGGGAAATTGTATTTACATTATTTTGCATTACCCTCACACGTCCCAGCTGTCTAAAGAAGCAGCTTTAAATTAGATGTTGGTTGCAAATCCTTGAGCAAATGCTGGAGGTGGTGATCTAAAAGTGAAGGAGGAAAAAAATGGTCAAGGGACCACTTTGAAAATAACAGTTTTTCCTTGCCAAAATTTAGTGCAAGTTTGGAGCGTTATTTAAAGCAGGCGAGATTGGAGCAAATATGATTTAAAAAAAAGTTATTTTTATAAAACGGTCGCTATATCGTGACATTACTACATGAAACAGGTAACCTGAAAACATTATGTGTCTCTGTGTCCTCTGGTGCTCCTAATGGCATCTGCCAGATTTTACAGAGCAGAGGAAAACGGGCGGTAAGAGCTGATCTGAGGTCTGCTGTCCAGCTGCCGTCTATGACAGCCGGCTGTCAATCACTCGCGAACTCTGACCAAATGGTCAAATTAGGCAGCGCTGATCAAATATGAATCAATATTATGTTACGTTAATGCTTATTTCTCGCCTCAAATGTTTTCAGAATCATCTTGTAGTGTACGGTTTAGCTGTAAAATGAGAAAGTTTGTGACCACTATTGTGAAATCTGGTGAAGGAACGCCAAGTTCCGGTCACATGACTGGAGCACAGCCAGTAGGAGCTCTCTCAATGAACTGACCTGTGATTGGTCAAAGTCTCCCGTCACGGGCTAGATTTTTTAAAGCCTGTAACACTTGAATTACAATATGCTGAAAGGTTATTATGGAATTTTTGCCCAATGATGCAAAAAATATACTGCCTACTGCTACTGCAGAAAACAAAAAAGAACAACATTTTCCTCTAACATTTTTAAGGATATATTATGTTTGTATTTTACCACGACAAACTACTATGACATGGTACCTATGGATTCCTTAGGTTTTGTAATTTCATATACCAGTATCTTCACTCTAGCTTTAAAACTGAGCCCGCTACAACCTCTGAAAGATCGGTTACGTTAATGCGTTTAAGAAATTAGTGGCGTTAAAACGAATTTGGGTTAACGTGTTATTATTGCGTTGCCATGACAGCCCTAGTCTTAACACACATTTCCAGAGTCACACAGATCAGGTTCATCAATCAGTTTATTGAAACCATCATGTTATGTCTAAATGTGTTTCTTCAGAGGTTTCCACATCTGATCAAGTAAATCATACTGATGGTTTTTAACATTTTTTCTGATGTCACACCAACATATTTCACACAAATCCTTCACTCTGCCCAACAGGATCCTCTGATCATACTTGATATGCTGTACAATGAAGTACACGTTCTGTTGTCCTCTTTATGAATGCAGCAAAACATAAACACAAAGACTCTATATAGTCAGAATGTGTTTTAGTTCATTTAAACAAAACAGCAGAGACAATAAAAATTAAACAATATTCTGTTGCTCTTGGTTTATATTGTAATAAAGATTTGCTCCTATCAGGGATATTACATTGGAGATTCTACTGAAGTAGTTTGGCAAAGAGGAGTAAAAGGCTTCTGTGCAAGGCTCATGTGGTGCAACTAGGTCGATCAAAACCAAGCCTTGCTTAAATACTGGTCACTTATGTTATTGAGCCTCTGGCATATCTACTGTCCCCTAGTTATCACACGGCTTTGTTGAATACTGGATTCCGATTGGTCAATCACGGCATTCTAAGGTCTGTTATTTCTTTATAGCAGACTGTTGCTATGTATAACAGACCATTGCTATGGATGCTGTTCTGATGTCGGATTCTGTCGGATTCTTCTTTAAGTAAGTGGCCGTGTAATAAGTGGGATAATGTACAGGTAGCGGGTCATGTTGTGAAATAAACCCGGCTCACTGTACATTATCCCTTACTTGTCGTTCGACATATATAAACACTATTAAACAAGAATGACTGCTCTCAAAGATGGCTAATTAACTATTTCATCAGCGTACAAAAGGCTTGTGAAGCAGGTAAACAAAGAATAATAAAGTGACATAATATTTGACTAGAGGACAGTCTGTTGAATGAGTGAATCAATAAGCACAAGAAAACCACTGAAGGCTCAAGTGCACTGAAGTCATATGGCTTACATAGTGGAACATGTTATCTTATATCGAGTACAAGTGAATAGAGAGCTTCAGGATTGTAGTATTTTCATCAACCAGGAAGTTAGCATTGTCCTGGTTCCCTCGACAAAAAGCCAATGGGACTTTTCATGCAGACCAGTCGGTGTGATGATGTTTAGTAGTCTCATTTAGCCACTTGTTAGCTACTGCCTTTTTAAAAACACGTAAAGGCTTCAGTCATTGTCGGGCATTATTTTTTCTAGCAACCCAAAAATCAAAGACTAAAGACATTTCCTTCACAAATTAGTGGTATTTTCTTTTTAATTCATAAGGTATATGTAATGTTTTATGCTTCTGGTGAATATAATCCAATCAATCTTATTTCCATATATGTATTTTGTATATACAGTTCCTTTTGTTAACACCTTATTTTGAAAACCGGACAAAGTCATACATGTGTACTTCCGCTAACTTTGTTAAGTCCGTCGCTAGCTCTGCCGTCAGCTCCGTTCTCTTTATACCTCCATGGTCAGCTCCGTTTGAATGCATTTAACATAAATGTCAGTATATGGATGCGCTACAGTTGTAGCTGAGAGTGACGGCTGGCTTGACTGCACGTTACTGCAATACGATAAAGTTTCCTGTCCATGACAGAGTTAGCATGCAGCTTTAGCCATGATATCTTTTCCTGACTATGTGTGAAACCCAAAGTGTTTCCATACTTTACTGTATGTGTAGAGTTTACCACTTTGGATTTAAAATGTGAGGGTGCAGGTCGTATCCACGTGGACCCTCCACCATTTTCTTCTTTCTTGTTTCGGCCGGCTGCGGTTTGTTTTGGTTGAAGGATACTGAACGGATATGACGTTACTCAGACTACAACAATAAAAGCGGTAACTTCCTTCTACCTCCACATAGACTCAAATGAAGCAAATATATAGATTCTGGAATTAAAAAATCTATTTCAAAATCGTTAGAAAAGATTCAAAATTCTCCAGCGGGATACTTACTGACGTATTTTATGTCGTAGAACAAAACGAGGGAACCGTAAGTGGTAAAATGCTAACATATATGTCAGGCTGCACACCAGCACTTGCCTGGAAATGGCAGCCTGACTGAGTGTCTGAAGAAAGAATTATTGGTCAAATATTCCCAAATAAAGCTTTTACACACAGCTAAAGAGAACTCAACCACCTACTGAGAACCTCAGTAACCTGTCAGATGTTGAAGATATAACACTGAGCTCATTAACCTCATCTACTCTTAAGACTGCATGTAAAGATTGTGCTACATATGGATTTGTTTCCTTAAAATGTGTGCTTATTGACTACTTGTATCAGGTTGTAACACTCTGCGAGAGTGTTACTGACTCCAGACCAGTTTGTGTTGCCTCGACAAGCCTGTGAGCCACCGTCGGCGCGTTAACGGGACAGACGCCACATCCAGATCCATGCAGCCATACTCAGCAGCGGGCATGAAATGCACAATGAACAGTATCTGAAGTTCATCACCAAGACACGGCGAGGAAATACTGTGAATGTTTTAGTGTGACAACACCACGAGCAGTCAGGTATGCAATTACAACACAGAGATGTGTTGAAGTACTGCACAGACATTTTAAAGTACGGCAGCAAGCTCGTTTGTGTCCAGTAGCATCCTCACTCAGTATAGTAAGTACTCAGTGAATCAAAAGACACATTTATGGTTTCACTACAAAGTGTTCACTCCACAACATGTACCATAACAGTCATAGAAGGCTACATTAGACATACGTAATACCCCTTTTTTAACCTACTCAAGTTTTTTTTTTTTAAGCTTTGGTTAATAATAATGTGTTTCTTCTCTACATACGCTCATGTGTCTGGTAATAAGACTCAAGAAACTGAGTCTACACGTTTGATCACTTCATTCGACTTTAGCTTTTCCTGTTTTTTAAAATGAAATGTTCCCTCTTGATTCCTAAGTCTGACCACGAGCGAGAAATAAGAGAAATGCAAAAGTGAGCTGTTTTGTGCGACCAGCCACTCCCTCCCCTTTCTTTTATCGCTGTTTTTAGGATACGTCCTGCATTTATTTTATATAACGGAGTGGAAACTGGTCATGATGAAGTGTAATCTGCTCATGGCGTTGCAGAGAGCTAGTATGAACTAGAATAGAGGCGTTCAGTTGTGCGTAGCATGAGGCACTGGTCTGTGCTTCCCTCTGGACCTCTGTCACCGTCTGGCGGGTCTACTGGGTCTTCCACACGTTGTTGAGAAGTTTGACCACCTCCTCATAGATGACGAAGACTATGGCCACGTCCAAGCACACGCGGCCAAGTCTGGGAACTGTTCCTTTGTAGAACCTGGGACACGATAGGAGACTAGGTTAGACGATTTTTCTACAGTAGTGAAAACTAGGGCTGTGACGATTCACCTATCTCCCGGTTCGATACTATCACGATACTTGGGTGCCGATTCGATATGTATTACGACTTTTAAGTCGCTTTTTACTTTTCTACTTCTATTACGATTCTACAAGTATTGCGATTAGATATTACGATTTATCTTGATTTTTGTTAACTTTTTTAACACTGGACCATGGGAAAAGGTTTAATCATACACTTCTAGGGACTTTTACTTAGGAAAATATCTAAATTAATACGGTAAAAATGTTTGATTTTCAACATGTATGTTGTCAGAGATGTCCTGAAGTCAAATACATCAGTCATTGTCGGGCATTATTTTTTCTAGCAACCCAAAAATCAAAGAATAAAGACATTTCCTTCACAAATTAGTGGTATTTTCTTTTTAATTCATAAGGTATATGTAATGTTTTATGCTTCTGGTGAATATAATCCAATCAATCTTATTTCCATATATGTATTTTGTATATACAGTTCCCTTTGTTAACACCTTATTTTGAAAACCGGACGTAGTCATACGTGTATACTTCCGCTAACTTTGCCAAGTCCGTTGCTAGCTCTGCCGTCAGCATCGTTCTCTTTATACATCCATGATCAACTCCGTTTTTATGCATTCATCATAAATGTCAGTATATGGGTGCGCTACAGTTGTAGCTTCAGCCGATTTGACCACGGAGATGAGAGTGACGGCTGGCTTGGCCGCGCGTTACCGCAATACGATAACGTTTCCTATCCATGATAGAGTTAGCATGCAGCTTTAGCCATGATGTCTAACTCTGCTTTTCCTGACAATTTGTGAAACCCAAAGTGTTTCCATACTTTACTGTATGTGTAGTGTTTACCACTGTGGATTTAAAATGGGAGGGTGCAGGTTGTATCCACGCCTACCCTCCGCCGTTTTCTACTTTCTTGTTTCGGCTCACTGCGGCCAGCTGCGGTTTGTTTTGGTTGACGGATACAGAACGGATATGACATCACGCTACTCAGACTATAACAAAATCGTAAAAAAAGAAATCGCGATATGTATGTGAATCGATTTTTTTTCCCCCACCCCCAGTGAAAACTACACAGCAGGCATCAGGAGCAGGATCAGGGTTACTCACGCCTGTGGTCCTTCATGCTTCAAGATCTGGAAAGCACAGTCCACTGTGTTTTTATAGCGGTAGGCCTCCAAACCCTACAGAAATCAGTGTGTTAAAAATGGCAAACGTGATAATCACAGTAATGCAATCACCACTGGGTGCTTTTCCCACCTGCATCCTGGTCTTCACCACATCCAGAGGTGTATTTCCAAAGACACTTGCAGCTCCCGCTGTTGCTCCAAACATCGCCGTGACAATTGGGTGCATGTCTCGTCTAGGGTCGTCCCCTTAAGAGGCCAAATCCAAAAGTTGGATTTGTGGAGAATGGAAGGAAATTTGAGGAGAATGCATCAATCCATTGGACAGAAGACTGGTCAAAAACAGGGATTTTGTTTTGCTGTCGGGAGGCTTTCTTACCTTTGTACCAATTGCGCAGCGCATTCATCACATAGAATCGGATGGCCTGATTGGTTCCTTGTTTAAGCACAGTCGCTGTCAGACCTTGATACGTCCCCCTCACGCCTAAATGAGTCAAACAGATTAGGTTTCTTTATGGAGCACAAACCACACATATGAATACTGGTAGTTACAGATTCCATTATCATAGAGTGCAGCAGGAATGAGACCTAAAACCCAGAAATGAGTTAGCATTTTAGCACTTCAAGTTCCTCGTCTGGAAGTCAATGGTTTTTTTTAATAGGCTTTTAGTTAGATGCCTAAAATAACGTTTTGTTCTACTACATAAAATGTGTCAGTAAATACCCCAATTGTGAATTCTGAAGCCTTAATGTGTCTTTAAATAGGCGGTTGCTAAAAAGTGGCTAAATGAGACTACTAAACGTCATCACGCCGACTCGTCCGCCTTTACAGCCTCGTTGTGTATACTCGCGCTCATGCAACCATGGTGTAGTTTGCTTATAGCCTAACGTTGTCTTTTTACTTCTGGAGATTGCATTTACACCTCAAAAATCATAAAAGTGGTGTTCATTTGTGAAGATTATCTTGCTGAACAAAACGGGTAAGTATCATAAATGTGTCTTTGCTACAGAGTTTATTTTCTGCAATAATCCAAAACCCAATGGAAAAATTCCATAGGGTTTTTGTCGAGGGAACCCTGGATGATGCTAACTTCCTGGTTGGTCTACAAAAATACGTCATCCCTGGAGCACTCTATTACCAGTAGCCAATAAAATGGAGCAGGGCAGGAAGTGACAGCACGACAAAAGATGCAACAAATTCTCCGAACTGTTTGCATTGGAGCCACTTTGAGCCACGCTGCTATCTTACCCTGTTCTCTGATAATCTCACTGACTCCGTGAAAGAAGCCTCTGTAGCGAGGTCTGAGGGAACACTGGTCATGGATCATCTTCACCTGGTGGACAAGGGAAGAACCACCTCATCAGTCCGTTGTTCATTCAGATCATTTTTGATAAAAAGCTTCCTACAGTCAATGAAAAGTGTCACAGCATCCACCAACCTTGAGCGTCTCCATGGGGCAGACGACCACGATGGCCTCTGCTATGCCTGCTCCTAAACCACACAAGAGGCTCCGCGTGTTGTCCAGCCGACCTGTGGCGTCTCGCATTGGGTTGCTGAGCATCTCGAACGTGCCAAACCTGTGAAAGATAGGAAGCAATATACCAACAACAGAGGAACATTTGTGTGATGGATTAGACTGTAATGAATAGTTTGAGTCAGTTGTTTGGAGTAATTTGGTCAATGAAAGGTGTTTGTGTCAGTAGTTTGTAAGTAGCAGTAGTAAAAGATGATTAATTGGTTAGTTGATTGACTTTTTTCTCCTAACATTATAGTACATTAAAAAAAACTTTTTGGAGAGTTGGTTGTACAAAACAAGACATTCGATGAGATCAACTTGAGCTCAAATAGTCCCTTTAAGGTACATTTTGAACTGATAAAAAATGTGGGATTAAGTTGCATTTAATCGTGATTAACTATGGACAATCATGCGATTAATTGCGATTAAATATTTGAAATCGATTGACAGCCCTAATTGCTATATAAAAGTGCATTTTTACATAAAATCCGTTAAGTAAAAGCTATTATACAACATGTGTTCATCTTCACCTCACTGCAGACTTGGGTATTGATCCATAGAGCAGGGAGCTGAGACCTCGATACAACCCTCTGAGCCCGTGATCTTGCACAGTCAACTTCACACAGTCACCTGCACACACACACACACACACACACACACACACAGAGCATCCAGGAGTGAGTAACCCAGCAGAAGACTAGCACACAAACCTGTAGTCAGGCAGCAGTCATACAAGTCCCAGTGACCTACCGATCCCTCTGTATCGCGGTGGGTTGGCTCTCTCGTCTAGCTGCAGCTGGGTCTTGACATACTCTGTGGGGAAGGTGATGCAGATCTCTATCCCACCTGCTATGCCACCTGAGTGAGGACATGAGAGAAACACTGCTGTGGAGATTTGTTGACTCACTGTGCAGAGCTGATCTTCTTGAATGTGCAGGAAGTAGGAGGAATTTATAGCGTCTCTATTTTAGTATCAAAAAACATGAGATGGATTTATAAAACGGTCACTATATCCTTACAGTAGTGCATGAGACAGACAATCTGAAAAATCAAATATTAATCAATATTCTGTTACTGTTATGACTAATTCTCACCTCAAATGTTTTCAGAAACATCATGTACTGTTTAGCTGTAAAATGAGAAAGTTTGTGACCCGGCAGCCATGTTGAGATTGGTTGAGGAAATACCAAGCACCACCCGCCAGCCGGAGCAAACTTTCTAATTCTACAGCTAAACAGTACACTAAAAGATGTTTCTGAAAACATTTGAGGCGAGAAATAGGCATTACAGTAACAGAATATTGATTCATATTTGATCAGCACTGCCTAGTTTGACTGTTTGATCGGAGTTCGCGAGTGATTGACAGCTGCCTCTCAGCCAATAGGAACGTCCTCTCCCTGAAATGACCTGTGATTGGCCAATGTCTAGATGTTTTAAAGCCTGAAAACAGAGCCATGAGGAGGTGCAGAAGTCCAGTTTTCTCTCAGTGCACTTGAATTATAATATGCTGAAAGACCATTATGGAATTCTTGCCCAATAATGCCAAAAATATTCTGCCTACTGCAGGTTTAATAAATGCTAATGTGGTGTGATTACACAGCAGTGCCTGCACTGAGTTGGAAAGAACAGCTGAGGGCTACAGAATCTATATTTGCTTCTATTCAATACGTAGTGTAAACATTTCAGCATCTTTATAGATGTTATAAGATGAATGCAAAGGAATAAGGTGATCGCAGTGACAAATACAGAACTACATGATTGGAGTGATGTAGCATCACTGCTGGCTGATTGCGTTTTGACCCAGTTCTGCATGGATAGCCTTAACGGGCGACAGATTGAGATTAGGCTGTGCTGTGCAGAAAGCAATAGGCGATTATGATGGGGGAAATCTGCGTTCTGAAAGAATATTTGCAAAATCAACCTGCAAGGATGGCCTTTCCAGGATGCGTGATTTTCCTCCCTCCGACTGCAGCAGCCGCCAGGTTTCTCCTTGCCGCGTACGAGCGCTGGTGGGCCGGCAGAGATCCCAGCCCCGCCGGGGCGGCGGCGGCGGCCAGGCGCTGCGATGGAGGCTGCCGATGTGGAGCTGAGCTCGGGCATCCTCTCCTCACACCGCAGCTCTCGCACGGTCCCTCACACACCGAAAACGGCTTCAGTAGTGAGGACATTTCAGTCGTCACGGCTGGTTTCATAAATGTCCCACTGTAGCGATGGTCGGACAATGTCAGACAATAACAACAGTAGAAGGTGCACCGATGTGGCGGCTGAGGGAGCATCAATATTCAAATAGCGGTCAGGTGATGGGGCAGGCCATTGGCTCACCATGCTGCCTAATACCATTACTCTGTCACGTGACTGTACAAGACCTTTGCCGACCAATAACGTGAAGGATGTTTTATTGACGTGTCGAGGCTCATTACTAGTCTGACCATCCCTGTCAAATACTATGATGATCCACAGTAGTTAGCACCAGTATTGTATATTTTGCTTTAAGAAAATACTAAAATTATACCTTGTCACATCAGATATTTATCTTTATAATAAAGGTTTATATCAATCTATAATAATTAGCCCTATTACACACATTTAGATATATGTATAAAGCCAAGTCACATTTGTAAAAACAAAACAAAAAACATCAAACAATATAATATATGATAATTAGGGCTGTCAATCGATTGAAATATTGAATCACTTATCATTTATCGCATGATTTCTCCATGATTAATCGCAAATGAATCGCACATTTTTTTATATATTCAAAATGTACTTTAAAGGGATATTTGTCAATTATTTAATACTCTTATCATCATGGGAGTGGACAAATATGCTGGCTTTATGCAAATGTATGTATATATTTATTATTGGAAATCACTTAACAATACAAAACAATAACAAATATTGTCCAGAAACCTTCACAGGTACTGCATTTAGCATAAAAAATATGCTCAAATCGTAACATGGCAAACTGAAGCCTAACAGGCAACAGCAGCTGTCAGTGTGTCAGTGTGCTGACTTGACTATGACTTGCCCCAAACTGCATGTGATTATCATAAAGTGGGCATGTCTGTAAAGGGGAGACTCGTGGGTACCCATAGAACCCATTTTCATTCACATATCTTGAGGTCAGAGGTCAAGGGACCCTTTTGAAAATGGCCATGACTGCTTTTCCTTGACAAAATGTAGCATACATTTGGAGTGTTATTTAACCTCCTTCCCGACAAGCTAGCATGACATGGTTGGTACCAATGTATTCCTTAGGTTTTAGTAGTTTCTTATGATGCCATGCGTTATCGCATTAACTTTGACAGCCCTAATAATAAAACATAATTTAAAAAAATAAGTAAAGAGACTGAACTAAAACTCAGACCATAAATGCCAAATGTATGCTTATTATACACATGATGTACTGTGTAGTGATAATACCCAATAATACACTGCAACACACTTATTGAGATATTGATTAAAACCGTACAATAGTATAGTGTGTCATGACCCACGCAATCAAGAGTTTGGTAATGTTAATGTTAATCCTCTCATCTCTCATCTCTCTCATCTGCAACCGCTTATCCCGTTAGGGGTCGCGGGGGGGGGACTGGAGCCGATCCCAGCCGACATTGGGCGAAGGTGGGGTACATCCTGGACAGGTCGCCAGTCCATCGCAGGGCTGACACATAGAGACAGACAACCATTCACATTCACACCTATGGGCAATTTAGAGTCAACAATTTAGAGTCAACAATTAACCTAACATGCGTGTGGACTGTGGGAGGAAACTAGAGTACCCGGAGAAAACCCACGCTAACACAGGGAGAACATGCAAACTCCACACAGAAGGGCCACAAGTCAGATTCGAACCTGCAATCCTCTAGCTGTGAGGCGCCAGTGCTAACCACTGCACCACCATGCAGCCCTCTTAATCCTTGTTCCCTTAAATAGTGCTCTCCATGCCAGAGCACACGCACACACTGCCTCCCCCGATCACCCTTTACAATGAAACTAGGTCAGTCGTTCCACCCACAACCCCCACCCCCCTGAGAAATATATAGACAGACACAGAGAGAGCCAGTCAGTGTCAAAACTCCAACCTACAACGACCAGTCATTGTTTATTTGGTTAATTGATTTGAAAACAGATGAATTTCATGTTTTGGTGACAACTAGTCTAGCTGTGCATGTGTGATGATACAAAGGGGTGGACTATAAGAGAATATTTCCTTCAACTGGTCTTCATCCTCTCCAGTGTTGTCACTTAATAGAGTAGATTCTCACCTGGAAGACATAATGATCAACAAGAGCATATTGTTTGTATACACATCTTAGTATTATATACAGATTTGGACAGTATTTATCTTTTTTCTTACTTTGATCTTGAAGTTCCTGTCCTGTCTGATGTACAGCAGCCTCTGCATAGTGCTGATTTCTAAGAGAGCCCGGACGCTGAGCTGCCACAGTAGATCACGCACCTCAACCAGCTCCTCATCCAGTGATTCATTGAAGTTGCTCAGGTCCAGGGTCAGATACTACAGACAGACAAGGTAAAGGTTACCTACAACACATTCATGTCACACATTCCCACACCCCAACCCCTTCATTGCCATTCTCTTGTCTCATTCATCTGTCCACAAGATGCCCTCATCAGCCCTGCAGTATTTAACCAGCCCTTTTTTACTCACTCCTTGCCAGATAGTCAAAGTTGCCATGTGCCTTTGCTATATAGCAGTAACAAAGGGCTTTACAGTAAAATCAGAACACTTTTAAACACTTAAAACACAAGGATAATGAAATGCATAAAAACAGACAGAGTAAAACAACTAAAATGTCATAAAACATAAATAAAATCACAGAAAAGCAATTCTAAAAAAAGCGAGTTTTTAAAAGTAATGCGACAGAGTTTGCAGCCCTGATCTCCTCAGACAGGTCATTCCATAGTCGAGGAACCCTGACTGCAAAGGCTTTATCACCTTCGTGAATGAATCTGGACCTTGGAACCACAAGAAATGACTCATCCGAGGATCTCTGAGTACGGAAAGGAACATAAGGCAATAATAGATCTGACAAATAACTTGGGGCGAGGCCTCTCAGGGCTTTGTAAGTAATCAATAATATTTAATTATATATTATATATATATATATATACTGTATATACACAATACATAATAATAATAACAATAATAGTAAAATAAAATCAATTCTAAAAGCAACAGGTAGCCAGTGTAAGGAAGTCAGGATTGGTGAGATGTGGTTATGTTTCCTAGTCCGGGTCAAAATCCTAGCTGTAGAATTTTGGATGAGCTGGAGAGGGATTTTGTGCTGGTGCCAGCAAGCAAGGAATTACAGTAATCTATTCAACTAGTTATGAAGGCATGGATAACGGTTTCCAGATTTTGGGAAAAAGAAATGGTCTAATCCTTGAAATGTTTCTGAGATGATGAAAGCAGGATTGAACCAATGATTTAACATGAGGTTTTGATCTAAAATGACACCAAGATTTCTGCATATATACATATATATGGTATATATGACCACTTTTGTAATAAATCATTGAGCTGTCGCTCTCTGCCTTGATTGTCTGTTTGGGTCCTTCCCTTGTCGCCTTGCCCTCCCGACATTTATGGAAGATGACTTTTAACTTTTTATTTCCAAACGTCAGCCAATCACACCAAAATGGCCGATGTCACATAATGTGTTTCTGGGTGAAGTTTAATTTTAACACCAATCTCGTTACACTTTGCACTCTTTTTAATGCTGTGTGCTCAGTAGCCTGAACTGCAGACTGTGCCTGTTCGGAGGCAGTATGCAATAGAGAAGAGGCCTGGCACACTAGTATTCATTAGTGAGGTAGAAAACTGTCATGGTGTATTCTGTGAGAGGAATCTCAGGCAGCAGTATCCTTGCGAGCCGGTCAGTGTTGATGATTTGGTCCACTGTAAGCTTGACTTTCAGGCCCATGAGTCACCACACACCACCTTGACAGAGAAGATGAAGCAGAGACGGAAATGAACAAAAGAAACCTGAGGGGGTTTCACTTTCAGTGGTATTTTATTTTCCCTTCACTTTTCGCTGTTTGAGCGTGTGCTCACACCCAGCTGAGGAAGGCAAGATTAGGTAATTATAATTTCGATTGAAATAACTCATTTTGACCATTGCATGTCAAACAATATTTAATTGAAGGGTTTCTTTAAAAAAATATGTCTGTTTGTGTCTGTAAGCCCCCGCCCCTTTGTATTTAGTTTTTTTTTTAAAAAATAGGTCCGGTTTGAATCCAACAACCAATCAGGGTTAGCTAGCACATAGCTGGCCAATCACAGCCACTCTGTACAAACATAGGTCTGGGGTTCCGTGTCTTGGTTTGGCGGTGTGCAAGCAGAACGGACGCAGAAGTTCAAGAGCTATGGCAACTTGTGCTAAGTTTCTGATACATCCTTCACCTACAAAGGCATATAGTGCCAAACAAGGAAAAAGAGGGAAGGCCTTGGGGGATAAGAGAGAGACAAAGAAACAACTTATTAAAAAGAGAGATCAGACAAGGGTCAACATCGGAGAGGCATTTTCGAGATGGCTAGAGCTGTGAGAATGTAATGGACTGAAGAGCGATGTGGAGGTTGCCCCAGAGCTGTAGAAAGAGAGTTTGCTCCGGCTCGTGGGCGGTGCTTGGTGTTTCCTCAACTGATCTCAACAGGGCGGTCGGGTCACAAACCTTCTCATTTTACAGCTAAATACTACACTACAAGATGTTTCTGAAAACATTTAAGGAGAGAAATAAGCATTACAGTAACATAATATTAATTCATATTAGATCAGCGCTGCCTAGTTTGATAGTGTGATCGGAGTTCGCGAGTGATTGACAGCTGCTCAGAGACGGCAAGGCTCCAGCCCTGCTATGATTGGTTGTTTTCCTCCGATCTGTGAAATCTTGCAGATGCCATTAGGAGCACAAGAGGACACAAAGGCACATGATTTGTTTCAGATTACCTGTCTCATGCATTACTGCCAGTACATAGTGACGTTTTATAAAAATAATTATTATATTATTTTATATTATTATTGGATTACCAACATTTATAGCTGCATTTTTACAGAAAATGATAAATCCCTCCCAAAGGGTTTTTTCTCAACCTGGCAACCCTAAAATAGTTCTTTATAATTGCTCATAATTAATCTATAAACATTTCTAAATTACTTATAAACCATTAATAAAGTCATTAGCTACCACTTATAAGCCCTTTATAAAGGCTGCTTTATTAGAAAAACATTTCTGATGGCAATGTAGCATAGTCTTAAAGGTATGTTGTCGGTGATTGACAACTGTATATAGATAGAGGGCTTGTGTTTTGCGAATATATTTTATATATTTTAGAGCTAGGTTAACCACACATTGCAGTGATTCTTGTCCTGTGTGTGTGTGTGTGTGTGTGTGTGTGTGTGTGTGTGTGTGTGTGTGTTTACATTTCCCTCTCTGTTTCTGCAAAGACAGGCCTATATCCTTCTCTTGCAATAGAGCGAAAGAGTATTTAATTTCATATTTAAAAAGACAGACTGATTTTGTACACATGCCGTTTATTTGTAATAACACATCATTAAAAATATCACAAAAATTGAACAAACTCAAAATTAAATAAAGAATGGACATGGCTAAACTTAAACGAAACAGATATTGCACATAACTTTTAGGTGCAAAGTATTTCCTGAGAGCATTAATACAGGGAGTAGACAACATTATTTTTAAAAAGTACAAGCAATATTTTTCTCTGATGATGACTCAGTTTATTTCTTTGAGTTCCTCAGCCCTTCAAACAGTAGACACTTAGCCTGTGCAGAGAGAAAGAAAACAGTCAGAGGCTCTCTAGTAAACACAGTGACATAAACTGTGGTATGTTTGGTGGAGACTGTGTGTCTCTATTTACGTCTGTGTGTGCCAACCTCATGCCAACGCAGTGTGTCGGGGGGCAGCCCCAGATGACAGTGAGGGCAGGTGTGTGTCTGATCGGGCCCTTCCTGGTTCCTTTGCCCCCAGCATGGCCCCTCACTGCCCCACAGGGGGCGACATGTGGAGTGGGAGGACCAAGCTACACCAAAGTGAGGTCGAGGGTCTGTCTGGTAGTTCACTTTCTGGCCACTAGAGGGTGACGATGACGAAGGAGCTGCGTCTTCCTGCAACACAGCAAAAAAATATGATTGTGCAATAAATCACCCCATTCTGTGTAACACCTTTTTTTTGCCAACTTCATTCCAACTCATTACCACAAGTTTTACAACCTTGGGGGGGAATTTATGGTTAATAAACCTCATTTACATGAAATTATACCTAATTTTTGAGTAAAAAAAACAAAACAAAAACAGATTTTTTTATTATTTTGACTATAGTTATTATCAGATGTACATAATGTTGATGGATTATCACAGATGGGTATATGTAAAAATTTAGTCAGGATATTGTTTTGGAACCATTGAATTTTTTTTCAATGGCAGCACATAATGACACCTGTGGTCCTCCTGGGTCAAAATTGACCTAGTCTGGTTTGACTGTTTATATAAGGCATACATTATAAATTATCACCCAATTCGGTGTTTCACCTTTTTGGCCAACTTCATTCCAACTCATTACCACAAATTGTATACTTCTTTTGGGAATTTATGGTCAATAAACCTCATTTACATAAAATTAAACCTTATAAAAAAGCAGAAATTATGAATTATTTTCACTATAGCTATTATTAGAGGAACATAATGTTGATGGATTATCACAGATGGGTATGTCAAAGTTTAGACAGGATACTGTTTTGAAAC